>PITA01002612.1:0-24723 GCA_004023965.1 Spilogale gracilis | reverse complement strand
TGTGTATAGACCTGTGATAACTCCTAAATAGAAACTTTATATGATGGCATTATGAAAATAGTACTGCATGTTTGTGAGCCTATATTGTATGATATTACCTTACTTGATTGTTGCAACTATGATATTTAGGACAAAAATGATTATCATGTCCACTATACACACACACACACACACACACACACACACACACACACACACATACATAAATCCCACAACTGAGAGGTATAAAGTGCCTTAGTCTAAGAAGGTGGAGGGGTGAGGATAGGCATGGTATTTCTGTCTTTCAATGCAATGTCCTTTCCAAGAAAATTTTGCTGCCAATACCTTGCCAGATTACAGAAAGGAAATGAAGCTTTTAAAGTACTGCATAAAACAGGAATGTCTAAAAATACTGCCTGCCCTCTTGAATATCTGAAATAACTTCAATAATAAGCCTTAATCATAAGAACAAAATGAAAACATTTTAAATGCCCAGATATTGTTTTATAAACTCACTGCCTCTTAAACAGTGTCATTCCACAGCAAGCTGCCATTTTCTTCCCCTAGCAACTGCAAATCACAGATTGCAGCTCTGAAGGGTGTTCATTGCTGCCCCTTCTCTCTTTTAGCAACAGATCAACTCCTAGCAACCACGATCGGATACAGCGTCTACGGCAAGAATTTCAGCAAGCGAAGCAGGATGAAGATACAGAAGATCGGCGACGTACCTATAGCTTTGAACAACCCTGGGTGAGTGTTTTGTTCTGCAGCACAGAGAATAGTCTGACAACTTGCCTGCAGTAAAGAGCCACTGAGCTCTGACCTTCGTCCTTTATGAAACAAGACAAGATGGAGCCAAATTCCTTTGACCTTTAACATATTGACCTTTTCCTCATTTCCATCTGGGTTTCATCATTACTAATTTCATTTTATATCTTGTTGCACCATCTGTCCATTGCATAATCAGTTGCATTTGCCTTATGACAAGACATAGCCAAAGGATTCTTGCTCTCAACTATGCACTTTTTTTTAACTTTAGTAAATATTTTTCTATATACATTTTTCTCAGAATTGGAGCCAGGCTAAATTAGTCCAACACATGTCTGTTGTGTATCTACTATACACGAAGTACAGTATTTAGCAATTCTTCATTCTTTATTCTCCCTCACTTTTTTTGTGTATTTGGGGAATCCCTCTGGTTTATCAGCCCATATCCCCGTTCTAGTGTATCCTGCTCACAGCCATCACAGTGATTTTTCTAAAGCAAAATTTTGAATGGTATCTCAAGGCCCACAAGAGAGAGTCCAAATTCTACAGAGTGGTGTGCTAATCTTCCTAAGTCCAGCCCCAGACTTGTGTTCTGTGTTTTGCCTTGGAGATGATTGGCACTTCTGGGAATGGGAGGCATTGGGGGAGGTTTGGTTGGGGAGGGTTAGGTTCAAGATGACAGGGAATTTTGAAGAATTTGTTTGGAAACTTGAGAGAGGATCAGTTAGAGGTGAACATACAAGCTTCTTAAAGGTAGAAAGTTCTAGCTGAGAGTATTAGTAAGTCTAGTCAACATTGTGCTGTGATCATAGCCAATGATGCTTAGGGGACTGGGAATAGAAAAACCATGTTTGGATTAATTTGGTAGTGGGGATTGGCGAGGCCAACATGACAGAAAGGGAAGGCACTTGGAGGCCTGGGGAAGATGCTGGGAGAGCATTTCCCAGGCTGAGTAGGGTGGTGAGTACAGCTCAGGGAAGCATTACCCCAGTTGCCTGGGAGGATGCAAGAAAGGTCGGTGGTCTAGGGGTTAGAAAGCCCTAACTGTGGGGTTATGTGGGCTGTGGTCAAAACATATTTTTTAGAGTCCAGGATCTTGGAGATGGGACAGTTCTGGATGATTTGAGGTCAAAGGTGTGCCATCCATGTGAGTTCCTGAAGTAGATGAGAGATTAATGTCCAAAAAGTTAATGAGTTCAGTTCAAAGTGCTGGAATTATAATTACACTAGGTATTTAGGAAAGTAGGGCTAGGAAGAGTAGTAGTGTTAGAAAAGGCTTAAAGTAGAAAAAAAAAATCCTGATTTATTTGGGAAAGGGTATGTACCCAACTGACCCAGAACTGAGAGTTTGGTTATTTTGTGGGGAAGCAGAGATAAAGGTAGCTGGAGGTTTCAAAGTTAGATTGGAAGTTTGAAGAAAGATGGTATCAGGGTGCCTGGGTGGCTCAGTTGGTTAAGCGACTGCCTTCGGCTCAGGTCATGATCCCGGAGACCCGGGATCAAGTCCCACATCGGGCTCCCTGCTTGGCAGGAGGCCTGCTTCTCCCTCTCTCATTCCCCTTGCTTGTGTTCCCTCTCTGGCTGTATTTCTCTCTGTCAAATAAATAAATAAAATCTTTAAAAAAAAAAAAATGCCTCGCCAGGCCTTTAAAAAAAAAAAAAAAAAGAAAGATGGTATCAAGACAGAGCACAGGCCCATTGGCCAGGTGACCTGGCTCTTCAGGCCTCTTTTCTTCTGTTGTAAACCAAGAGAGTTAGAGTAGATGGTTGAGTGCCAATTGGTTGTTAAAATGAGGATTTAAGAGGAAGCTGAGTGCGGAAGGCAAAGCAGATGCAAGGAGAGCTTCTCCAAGTGTGGTCCACAGACTAGCACTTTGAACTGTCGCTTAGAAGCTTGTTACAGTCGCACATTCTCAGGCCCTGTCTCAGACCTGCTGGATATTGTCCTCTCTAGATGTGGCCCAGGAATCTGTATTTTAACAAGGCCTGGAGGGGTCCTTCTGGAGCCTCTTCAACTTGGAGAAGTACTGCTCTAGACCTTCAGTCATCTCGAGGTCCTTTTTGGTCCTAATCTGACACCCTCAATATATTCTACTCAAGAAACCTATAAATGTTTTGATCGTGGGGTTTACTGATCAAACTGGAGTCCGCGGAAGATAATTTTGAGAAAGAAGAAGGAAAAATGGGAGAAGTGGTGCTACCTCAGTTCAAGTGAGGAAGGTGTTGTAGAATCTTGGAGCAGGCAGTTGGCAGTGTGAGACCAACATCCAAGAGTAAAACCTGCTTGTGAAATCAAGCCCAGCCTAACTTTGGGAGGTTATAAAACAAGGTCAACAGATACAATATCTAAGAAAATTTCTAGTTGTGTTTCTGCAGCAATATTACTATTGACAGCATTGTTTTTCTAAAACATTATCTACCTATTTTTTTATTTATTTAAAGATTTTATTTATTTGATAGACAGAGACAAAGCAAGAGAGGGAACACAAGGAGGGGGAGAGGGAGTGGGAGACGTAGGCTTCTTACCAAACAGGGAGCCTGATGTGGGGCTCGATCCCAGGATCCTGGGATCATGGCCTGAGCTGAAGGCAGATGCTTAACGACTGAGCCACCCAGGTGCCCCTAAAATGTTTATTTTTTAGATGATCAAGTAAACTGAATCATTGCCACGTAGCAACATGACAGAATTATGTTAATCTATTTATATTGTTTGGCATAATTGACTCAGTCTCTTTCTACCGGGTTTCCTAAAGCAGGGTTCTTTCTTTATTTTTAATTAAGTTTTTAATTTTAATTCCAGTATAGTTCACACAGTGTTATGTTAGTGTATAATATAGTGATTCAACACTTGCGTATAATACCAAGTACTCATCACCACAGGTGCCCTCCTTAATCCCCGTCACTTACCTCCCCCTGGTAACCATCAGTTTGTTCTCTATAGTTGAGAGTCTGTTTCTTGGCTTCTCTCTCTCTTTTCCTTTGTTCATTTATTTTGTTTCTTAAATTCAACATACGAGTGAAATCATATGGTATTTGTCTTTTTCTGACTGATTTATTTCACTTACTGTCGTTATTTTGATAGGGTTTGCACTGAATATGTAGATTGCTTTGGGTAGTATTTCACTTAACATTATACTCTCTGGCTCTTTTCATGTCATTGCAAATGGCAAGATTTCATCCTTTTTATGGCTGAGTAATATTCCATTGTGTGTATCCCACACCTCCTTTATCCATTCATCTATCAACAGACACTTAGGCTGCTTCCATAACTTGGCTATTGTAAATAATGCTGCAGTAAACAATGGGGTGCATGTATCCCTTTGAATTAGTGTTTTTGTATTTTTTGGATAAATATCCAGTAATGCAGTTACCCGATCATAAGATGGTTCTACTTTTAACTTGTTGAGGAACCTCCATACTATTTCCATGGTGGCTTTACCAGTTTTTATTCCCTCCAACAGTACAGGAGGGTTCCCCTTTCCTCACCTCCTCACCATCACTCATTTCTCATACTGTTGATTTTAGCCATTCTGACAGGTGTGAGGTGATATCTCACTGTAGTTTTAATTTGCATTTTCCCTGGTGATAAGTGATGTTGAGTGCCTTTTCATGTGTTTGTTGGCCATCTGAATGTCTTCTTTGGACAAATGTCTGTTCAGGTCTTCTGGCCAATTTTTAATTGGATTATTTGGTTTTGGGGTATTGAGTTGTATCAGATCTTTATTTATTTTGGACCCTAACCCTTTTCGGATATGTCATTTGCAAATACCTTCACCCACTTTATAGGCTGCCTTTTAGTTTTGTTGACCATTTCCTTTGCTGTGCAAAAGCTTTTTATTTTGATAAAATAGTTCTGATGGTCCCCAAACTTTATTTTTGCTTTTATTTCACTTGCCTCAGGAGACATATCTAGAAATATGTTGCTGCGGCCAATGTCAGAGAAATTACTGCCTCTTCTCTCTTTTAGGATTTTTATGGTTTCAGGTCTCACATTTAGGGCTTTAATCCATTTTGAGTTTATTTTTGTGTATGGTGAAAAAAACTGGTTCAGTTTCATTCTTTTGCATGTGGCTGTCAGGTTTAACCAACACCATTTGTTGAAGAGACAGTCTTTTTCCCACTGGGTACTCTTTCCTGCTTTAATGAAGATTAATTGACCACATAATAGTGAGTTCATTTCCGGGTTTTCTATTCTCTTCCATTATCCGTGTGTCTATTTTTGTGCTAGTACCCTACTCTTGATCTCTACAGCTTTGTAATATATGTCTGGAATTTTGATAGCTTCAGTTTTGCTTTTTTTTTTTTCGGGGTTGCTTTGGCTATTTGGGATCTTTTGTGGTTCCATACAAATTTTAGGATTGTTTGTTTTAGTTCTGTGAAAAAATGCTGTCGGTATTTATTTGATAGGGTTTGCACTAAATAGATTGCTTTGGGTAGTATAGACATTTTAACAATATTTGTTATTCCAATTCATGAGCATGGAATGTCTTTACATTTCTTTGTGTCTTCTTCACTTTCTTTCATTAACCTATAGTTTTGGAAGAATAGATCTTTCACCTCTTTGGTTAATTAAGCTTATTCCTGAGTATTTTATTATTTCTGGTACAATTATAAATGGGATTTTTCTCTTATCCCGTTGTTTCATTATTAGTTTATGGAATGCAACAGATTTCTCTACATTGATTTTTGTATCCTATGGATTCTATTGAATTCCTTGATCAGTTCACATAATTTTTTGGTGGAGTCTTTTGGGTTTTCTATGTATAGTGTCATGTCACCTGGAAATAGTAGAAGTTTTACTTCTTCCTTACTAACTGGGATGCCCTTTATTCCTTTTTGTTGTCTGATTGGTATGACTGGGACTTCCTGCACTATGCTGAGTAAAAGTGGTGAGAGTGAACATCTGTGTCTTATTCCTGACCTTAGGGGGAAGGCTCTCAGTTTTTTCTCCATTGAGTATGATGTTCTCATTATATGATGGATTTTTCATAGATGGTCTTTATTATGTTGAAGTATAGTCCCTCTAGGCCTACTTTCTTGAAGGGTTTTATCATGAATGGATGTTGTACTTTGTCAGATGATTTTTCTGCATCTATTGAAAGGATCAGATGGTTTTTACCCTTTCTCTTATTGGGGTGATATATCATGTCAATTGATTCGGAGCAGGAGTCCTTTTTGAGGAGTGGTAAACATCCTTAGCTATGTATATTTTGCACAGAAAGGCTGAAAAGACGAAAGAGTACAATGGCCACCTGAAGGACAAAAACAACCCTATATGAAAATGGTTCTCAAATACAGAGTTCTAACCTGCAGACGCCTGCATGGGTTTCTCAGTCCCCATAAGCACACTGTGAAGAGCAGCGGAATGCTACCTTACTTTATTTGGGAATGTGGATTTCAAACCAGAATTAAATAATTATTTAATTGGTCAGATGTATTGAGTGCTTATTACTATGTTCTTCTCAGTGTGTTTGGTGCTCGCAGATAAGGACTGGAAGGAAAGACTACCCTTAGAACTCTACAGTCGAGCTGATCCAAAGGAAAAGAGAATTTTGTACAGTTTATGATACAGGTGTGCGTAGAGTATTAAGCACAGAGGAACCATGGCCAAATCAGAGTGGGTGGTTAGGAAAGGCTTGAAAGAAGACCTCAGGGTTTGCCTTGGCGGCTATACAGAGAAGATTAGCACAGCCCCTGCACAAAGATGACATGCAAATGCAGGAAGCCTTCCACATTTAAGAAAAGAAAAAAGGAAGAACAACACCTCATTGAAGTTGAAATATATTTTAAATATATAACTTTGAGAAAGAGAGAAGCATGTATTTAGGAACTAAGATTTATTGGACTTCTTCTGGTTGGTGACATTGTATCCACATGCAAAATGTCCAAGTTTGTTTGAGGCTAAATGAGCATTTCCTCTTTCTTAGCTGTAGATGCTTTTCACTGGAAGATGTGGAGGTGATTTGATACCCATTTTTTCTTAATGGAGGTGGGGAATATGTTGGCTAGATTTCTATCTACTTAATATAATCCTGTTAAGAAAAATGTTTGAGAAAATCTTACACATCCAGAAACTCATTTACTGAAGGTCATAGGCCAAATTATTGTATATCAAAATGCTGTAGCAACTTTAGACTGACCACTTCGCTTGTGTTATCTTTCCTATAATGAGTGAGTGGGAAATTATTTGGATGACAAGCTGATTGCTCTAAGAATGGAATAATTTCCTAAATTGTGGGTCAGAAGTCGACCTTTTCTTTTTCTTTTTTTTTTTAATTTTTTTATTTTCAAACAATTGGGATCTTGCTGTTACTCCATTTCTACCGATCATATAAATGAGTTTCATGTGACTAATTCTACTCAGCATATTAATTTTCATACCAATTCTCATTGTTGCCTTAATAAGAGCTGCTCAGTTGTTCAAAATGTAGCTGGGTGTATGATTTTTATTATGGGCCTTATAAAATGAGCTTTGAGTGTCTTAGAGTCCTTTTTGGTTTTTTTCCTTTCTTTTCTTTTCTTTTCTCTTTTCCTTTCTTTTCTTTTCCTGTATGTACTCTGACCTTGAAAGATCACTGTATTTGGAAAGGATGAGACTTGTGATCTAACGCCCTGGAACAGTTTGTAATCCTTTCAGTTTTAAGGAGCCACAAACTCATCTTCAAACTGTGTGTCCATTTTCGTCCACAGCAGTTGAAATTGACATGCTTGTTAGAAATGCCACACACAAAGTGCAGCCGGATGTATCATATAGAAAAAAGATCCAAGCCAATTACTTTACATATAGAGAGCAATGCTGCAGAAAATTCATCCAAGTAGCCCTTTCCAATTCATCCATTTTCAAAATGTTCTCCCTAAACGCTAGTAGTGTGGAATGCACCTGTTCCTGGGCTTTTGTTCAAGATAATGTTTGGGCCTAAGGGAGCCGATTGGTGGCACGAAAGGTCTTTAGATGAGCAGAGGCCCAGAAAATTTCCTTAGCTCCGTAATTAAAGTGAATTCTCTCCCAAGTTGAGTAAGAGAAGAAGAAGAAGGAAAAGGAGGAGAAGCAGCTTCTTCCCCCGTGTCGTGCCAGGTGCAACATAAATAAAGCAGCAAGTTGTTTTAAATCTTTCTTAAGATAATGGAACAAGAGCTGAGGTTAGGGTTACGATCGCAGAGCTCAGATATGGACAGGACTTAGTGCTGCTTTTAAAAGAATTAAATTGCAGGCTGCAGACGTTAAGTACACTGTGCTTCTAAAACTTTGCAGATACCTGAGTGTTGCCCACAAGGAGACTTGCTGGCTGACGCGGTTGATAGATGGGATAATGGAGCCTTTAATAGCTATATTGCTAAATCCTTTCCATCCCAGGTTGGTAGTGACTGAAAGTAGTTTAGTCCTTCAGATGGAAAATTGATCCTCTGCGATGTGAATACTCTGTTCTCCCCCAAGCTTTCTTCCTAGCTGTCTTTAAACAAATAAAAAAAACAAAATCTGTCCTTTTCTCCCTTTTTCTGTCTCGGACTTTTAATGGCTCCTCTTCCCTTTTTAGGGTTTTGTTTGCCTTAATTAGCGAGCTAGTCCACAGCACATAGCCACCGCACACCCCCAGATTGCCTTCCCCTGGATCTGGGGAATTTGAGCAAAAAATGCCTTTGGTTTTGTTTTTATCTGTCTTAAGACTTCAAGGTATCTGCTTTGATTTCCTTATAATGGGGCTCCATGCCTTGACTCGACAAATGCCTTCTCAGTTGATAGCCCTGCAGGTCACATTGGGTGGAAGTCACCTCCCTTAGAAGACAACCTGGAGAAAGCCATTCCTGCAGCAAAGGTGCGGAGGGGTTGGGTTTACTCATGGCCAAAGCCTCCGTGTGGCTCCAAAGTAGAGCCCTTTCTTGTAGCCCCAGCCCCGTCCCCCCAGCCAAAGTCTCCATGACCCATGGGCCGTACCACCCACAGAGGCATAGGTAGTGGAAATGAATGAAGCTACTTTGGGTCACCATTAGCATGTGACACTAAAGAGTGGGCTTGTTCTATAGAGCCATCCTCTATTTTCAACCTACCTGCTGATTAAGAGGGCAAGGGGTGGGCAGGGGAGCTGTAGATCCAGACACTGGCTGGGAAAAGAGGACATAGAGACAAACACTGTGTAAAAATCAAACATATATTTATAAAAACTTTATGAGGGAAACTGGTTTGCTGTGCAGATTTTTCAAGCAGTACTCACATCATTAATAGCAATTAAGCTTTTCAACATTCAGAGCCCACAAGAATTCGATCAATAGTTGTATCTTGGGTGATGGGGTAGAGGTGGAGGGCTGCAAAGGCGGGATCGATAAACAAAAGTTAGCTTTGTCTTGATTAAAAGTTTCAGTGGGTCCACTTTAGAAAATAATTACCAAGATGAGCAGTTGCCACTTTTTAAACGTTTTACGTGCTTTATGTGACTCAGTGGCATAGCCATGCTTCCTACCCTCTACCAAATGTGTAAATTACCATTTTTATCAGCATGTGGGATGTATATTAGGATTGCAGCACATTTGAATTTCTGAAATCGGGACTCCAGATCCCGGGTGGGCATGTGACACGGCTGTCATCTTCACCACAGCTTTTCCCCCGAAGCACACAAACTTCCTGTAGCTCATTTTGGTTTTCAGTATGTGCCCTTTGAACGTATGGGAAAATTTGGAAATTTTTATCATTCATGATTTAAATAGAAAAGTCACTCAAAACTACCATTTAGAGGGGCGCCTGGGTGGCTCAGGCAGTTAAGCATCCGACTCTTGATTCCAGCTCAGAGACTGAGGCTCGGTGCTGGGTGTCAAGCCTGCTTAAGATTCTCTGTCTTCCTCTCCTTGTGCCCTTCTCATCCTCTCTCCCAATCTCTCCCTCTCTCTGTCTTTCTCTGTATCATTTATAATAATAGTACATACATGTGTGTATACATGTGTTCACATACATGTGAACATACACAGGTGCACACACACATAGGCTTACCTGCTACTTTATGCCAAGAAAAATTAGAGTATTTAAAAATTATTTTCTCTAAATGTTAATAAAACATTAATGAATTTTCTTTCCCATGTAACACATACACTTGTATATTAAGCTCTAAAAGTCTTAAAATATTGCCTAGTTCTAACTGGTGCTGAAATGTTGTATGGTGCATATTTATTTTTGTTTCTTCTTCTTTTTTTTTTTTTTAAGATTCTATTCATTTGACAGCAAGAAACACAGCTAGAGAGGGAACACAAGCAGGGGGACTGAGAGAGGGAGAAGCAGGCTTCCCACCGAGCAGGGAGCCCGATGTGGGGCTCGATCCCGGATCTCCAGGACTGTGACCTGAGCCAAAGGCAGTCGCTTAACCAACTGAGCCACCCAGGCGCCCTATTTTTGTTCCTTCTTCAGTCCCAAATTGTTAGCAGTTTTGGTTTTGTGTTTTTATTTTTTTGTATTGTTTATTTTTACTTCAGAAAAAGAATAATTTTGTTTACCTGAGAAAATGCTTAGTTGATGACTTAACGTAATGAAAATACCATGTAGAAGATATTTTTTAATATTTTGTTTTACATGAGTAAATGATAGCCAAGTTGTGTAGCTTTTCCAAATTTATATAGTTGTTTGTACAGTATAAATAGTATTTCTGTAATCGTGAGAAATACCGGCACTTTGCAACTTACTTATGAAAGTAACATGGTTTTCACCGTGGTTTGAACATGAGCCGTGAAGAGAGTCACGGAGTGTACTGTAACAGATAACCAAGCATTTATTTCTATTTACAATTTCTGCATTATTATGGCCTGGCAACCTTGGCTTGAACAGTCGCTGCTTGTCACAAATTTCATCGCAAACAAGACCAGCTTATTTATAATTTGCGCTCTTAAAAACAGAGCTATTGCCTTATTGGCTGGTGAATCCCCAGAATTATTACAACTATAATCTACCCATGTGTTTCCCTGTATACATGTTACTTCGTTATGATGGTTGTTGATACTGTTTTATTTGAAAACCTGCACTTCTCTCTGGGGTTACAAATTACCTTTCTTCATTTCTTTATTTTTGTGATTTTGGGCTCCACATACATTATTCTGTTTCTGCCAGAGAGATGGAAACCACAGTATTTAAAAGTCCATCATAATACCATTTGCACAATTTAGATTTTTAATGCGATCATCATTGAAATCATGAATCAAATTATTTTTGATTCGAGCCAAGTATGAAACTTGCCAGGATGAACTTACCTAGTTGTTCTGGGCTGCTCACATCTACAATCATCCTGGAAATCTGTGGCTCAGTAACATTTCTTCTTTAAGATAAGAGTGATTCTTTTTAAGAACCTACCTATTTGCACACTTTGAAAAAGAGAAATGGAATAAAATAGTCACGGTAAGGCTAAGGTTTATATTCCATCCTCGTGGGCAGACTAGTATGATATATATCAGTTTGCCGATACAGAACTCATTCACTCCTGTGAAGTTTTCCAATCCAGTGTGATGATAATTTTATTACTGGAGTTCATCGAGATCCAAGTAAATGCTCGCCACTGATAAGGTTTGAGGTGAACGGTGTCAGAAACCACACGCTAGAGGAAACAAAAGCCCTTCAACTTCTTCTTTTTTCTTTTCTTTTTTCTTTTTTTTTTTCTCATGTCAGTATCAAATTTTCAGGGCTTTGGGAGAAACAACTTAAAAATACACCTGAAATTTCTACAAGACCTTGCATTTTCTTTTCACATCTCCACAAGCAGCATGTCACCGAACAGCATGAGCTTAAAAAGCTGGTTACCAAATCCTACTGCAGAATGCCAGATCTTTCAAGACTGCTTGACACATGTATATAGCTTATACTGAGTGAAAAGGAAAGGGAAACGTTCTTTTTTGAGGATGTAAAGGCAATTGTGTAGTATTTTCTTGCTTTGCTTTCCCTCTGTCCGGTGGCTTCTCTCAAGCTTCCCATGCCTCACCATGAACAATAGAACCTCTCAGTTCTCTGTCTGGCCAGCCTCATCGAGTGTAATGGAAGAAAATGTCTGTCTTCTTTAATGGCGTTGATGAACAATTAGTTGATGCTTTGTTTGCATAAGCAGAACTCACTCAGCAAAGTGTTTTCCTTGCTGAAGGCACTGCTGATGTGTTATTTGAACGGTGTTGTGGCTCGGGTCTCAGAACACACATTTGTTCCAGCGAGCGCGGTTATAAACATCCACCAGTAGAGACTGGGGTATTGTAAAACCTAATCTCTTCTCACGTTATTTTTGTATCGGGATATTTTTAATATGCTCACTGACTATGCCCATATGCTTTGAAATTTTTGTCCCCTATATCGCCTTATTATTGCTTACCAACAAATAAGATAATGCTGGCCAGGCAGAAAGAGAACAATAGACGATGCTTGCATTCTGTTCTCACAGAAGCCAACCACAGGAGCCACTCCTTAAGTAACAAGTCCACGTGTTATCTTACAACTCTGGAAACGAATGCGAAGACTCTGTTATTTTAGGAAATTAGTGTCGAGTCAAAGTCTGCCATTGGTTTTCAGCTCTCAAAGAAAATCGATAGCTTGTTTTTAAGAGACACTCTTCACGCAGAGTATGCTTGTGCACAGTGTCGTGTGACACAATAGGGAACAGGGTGTGCTGGCGCCAAAGTGGGTCACTTAGGGACTGCCACTGATGCTAAGATAAACCGTCGATGAGCGTCTCGTAAAGTTAGAGGCATCGCTACCTATTTTGAGCAGAGCTACTTTCATTTAAAAGGGTAGATCTGGAAGGTAAGGTAAGCTGAAAACTGTCAGTGAGAAGCTGAAGCATCCACAGGGGCCTGCTCTGCACAACAGTCTACACAGCCAGTATCTGATTTTGCTGAAAGGCAGCAATCGGTAGATGACCTGCTGACCAGAGTATTTAGCCAGAAGGAGTGAAAGTTTTTCCATAGAATGTAATTAATCCAAGCTAAAAAAAAAAAAAATGCCATTTCCTAATAAGTAAGGCAACGTGTATTATCTCATAACCCATTCAAGTAGCTGTTGGCTTTTGGGTTTGTTCTTTTGATGAGTGTTTTCCGTCCCCATGTGGCCACCATCTGTGGGTTGAAGGAGACCTGTCCATGGCTAGCGTGACTAGTTTCAGCCAATCTCGGTTCAAAATTTTAACTGTCATCCTTTAATAAAAGCGGAACAAGCTATATTATCATCTATTGCTAGGCCAAAATATGTAGCTGCTGAAACAATTCACCAGCTCAGCCAAACTTCAAGGACTTTCCGACTTTTGTGAATTACTGTAGCAGATTTTTATGGACTTATTTATTGCTGGTATTGGCTTCTTCTGGTCTTCTGTGCACCCTCTCTCCCCTGGTTTGCTGGAGAGACGTGTAATACAAAGCGGTATCTATTGTTGGTATTTACCAGACCTCATTAGGAAGATTAGAACAGTTCATCTCTCAATTTCAGGCCATCCTCCAGCCATAATCAAAACTTAAGATGCTTGAGTACTGGGGGCTCGGAAGAGCAAATAGAGAGATACCTCTTTTTTCACACTGGAAAACATGGCCATAGACATTTTAAAAATTCACAGAATGTGTAGCGTGTTTCCGAGGCAATCCGTAAGCCCTGGAACCGGGTCATGTTGTCCGGTGATACCCACCCTTCCCTTCTTGCTAACCATTGTGCATTTCCGTCCCTCAGCCGAACTCCAGGGCCTCAGCGCAGAGCGGCCGGCACTCGGTTTCCGTGGAGGTGCAGATGCAGCGCCAGCGGCAGGAGGAGCGCGAAGGTTTCCAGCAGGCGCAGCGCCAGTACAGCTCCCTGCCCCGGTACGCAGCCGCTCGCTCAGAGCTCACAGCCGCTAGGGCTTCAGAAAACCCCTCCCTGCAGAACGCCCCGCTGGCTTCCCCCACTCTCTCACGGTAGCCCCACGGGGAAGCAGCCCCGGGGCAGGTGGGGGGGTGGGAAGCATTGCTCAGCCTGCGTGGCCATCTAGGCAAGTGGCAAGACGACTGGAAAGGAAGGCATTGCAGGGGATGCCGCTCTTCTCACCCCACAGCTCCCCAACTGAGAGCAGGATGGGCTGCGTCACACCCAGGTCACACCTGGGATCCAGTATTGGCTCTGCTACTTCCCAGGGCTGGTGTGGACCAGATGGTTTCTTCCTCCTTCTTCCTTTGCCTGGCTGGTCGCTAACTAGCCTGTCTGCTGCTGTAAGGATCCAGGGCTCTGGGACAGGGTGGGGGTGAATGGCTTCATGGTCTCTGCTCGCTGGGGATCTTTCTTACTCTCCTGTCATTCTTGCTCTTCCTCAGTGCTGATCCTCAGAGTCCCAGGGATGCCCTACCTCATGAACTGGCAAGCCGCGAGGGGCTGTCAGGTGACTGAGCCCTAATACATTGAAATGATAGTCCTTTTTCCATCTAAGTATTTCCTCCACACACAGTGAAGAATAAAAGTGTTCAAAAACATTCATCTTCCCAAACTTCCCATGAGGCATGCAATAATCACGGTTCCTACAGGTGTTTGTTCTATTCAAAACCAGGTGACAAAACATTCTGGGTGGGAAAGAAACTACGCTTACCATACCACGTTTGTGTTGGGAGGATTGCTTGTACGGTGAGCAGCGATGCGGGTGGCAAGATAAGCATCAACTTGTCCAGCTGATATAAAGTAGTCTTGATTTGCTTCCAATTTTTCATAATGAAAAGTCCCTTGAAATGTTAAATAATCACTATAATAACCATGAGGGACTTGGCTACATTGTCGTAGATCAGACAAGGGAATGAGGATATGAATGAAAATCTTACCAGGCTGAGTACCGTTATTGTAGTCATCATAATCGTAGTATTACTAGTATTGTAGTGTTGTTCATTGAGTTGTTCTTTTTTAATCTATAAAGCTGTGTCTCCTTAGAAGATGAAATTATTTTTCCTTTAAATAGGAGAATATTTAGCCCACTCTAAGTAAGAGTCATTGAAATTTAGGTCTGGACAAGGCCTCGGAAATCATGTTGTCCTACAGGGAAGCAGCTCAGTGAAATTAGGTAACTTACCCCAAGGTCTCACAGCTAGCAGGTAATTCTGCCAACATTCAAACCCAAACCTGCCCATGTCCTAAACCCTAATTTCATAAGATTCATTGCTACCAAAGGTTTTGGTTCCCAAGTCTGGAATTTTCCCCGGTGTAGGTGTAAAGTTTCTCTCTGTGCTCTACTGCCCTTAGCGTTTGGAAAAAGGCCACTGTATGAATCGGCTCAATGCATCAAATGGGAAATACTTCAAGGATTCTACATAAAGAGGGTTCTGTGTCAAAGCCCTCCACCCCGCCCATGTGGCTTGCTCTCCATCAGAAAAATGAGTGTGATCATGTGAATCGGTTGCCCTACCTGGTGGTCAGTAGCACGTCATGGCCCTTGGGAACAGCATTGCCTGTGCAGGGGCTGTGATCTGTTTTTTAGTGGAAAATTGTTTGGCTTCATAAATGTTTGTTGTGTTCGAGAGTATAACAGATGAAGGAGAAATATCAGAAAGCATATGTAAGGGGTAGAGTGAGTTGGGAAATACATGGGGCTAAGGAAGGGAAGTGGGAGAGATGGTAGCCAAGGGCCCAGAAGGACACATGGTGGAAGAAGAGCCCGTCAGATCCCAGGGGCAAGAGGACAAAGACGGATGGGGTGTTTCTGCTGACTTTCTCTGGCCGTGCTCCCAGGTAGCCCGGCATTCCAGACTGAGTGTCTGCTCTCTTCCCCACCTCCTCCTCCTCTGAGCTGCCCTTACTTGCCATCCCTCTCCCTTCTGAAGAACCTGGCAGAAGGATCTGACTCATGCAGAGAGCTGCTTTTTTGGGTATGCTGCCGGTGGTAACAGAAACTCACTTGGGGTTCACCGAAGCCCCCTTAGGACCAGGCATTGGATTCTCTGTCAGGATGAGAAAAGCAGAAATTCCAAAAAGAATGAGTTGTCATTCAGGCAAGAGGGCGGGTGGGACTCTTACAGCCTGTTGTTCTCTTCCATCTGAGAACAGTTTCTCGATGGGAGTGGCTATCGTGACGAAGATTCAGGAATCCTGCCCCCAGCTTGGTTCCCTGCAGAATGGTGCCTCTTGATGAAGGCTGTGTGCAGAGATCTGGAGGAAGGTTGGTTTCTCTACCTTCCTCCAGATCTCTGCACACATGGGCTTGAGTCAAACCCACATTTCTGACATGTAAGATTCATCACAGACACTTGACCTCTGCCTTTTGGATGGTGACAATTAGCGGAGTTTCATCTAAACAAGTGTGTGTGGCATTTGATACCAAAAAAATTCACACACAGCAGAAATTCTCTTGTGAAGTGGAGCATAAAATAAAACGAACAGTCATTCTTTGTACCAGTAGCACTAGATAAGGTGCTATGAATTAGAGGGATGGATATAAGCTGGAGTGGTTTGTAAATTCTAACTGTAATTAACAAACCTCCACAAGAATTCAAGTTACATTCTGAAATGTCAGTAAGAAATACTACTCAGTAACACTTATTTGGAAGGAGAAACCTGAGTGGACCCACACTTAATTCTCAATCAGACTAAGATTTCTTTTTAGATTTTTTAATTCCTAAATTATCTCTTTTCCCCTTTTTTACTTTCCCTTTTTAAGAAATCCTTTTAACATTTCTAGATTAGTTTCCTAGTGTTCAAAAAGCAACTCTAAAACTGAGTAGAAGTATGTTTCCTTAGAGTCACAGATAGGAAGACTTATTTAAGATCCCTTTTTAAATATATATATTTTTCTTTTCCTGCTATCCCTCCATTTCCTCTCCATCTTTTCTTCTCCCATGGCTTCACATCTGTTGGAGGCTGACTTCCCTGCCGCTCGCACCTCGCTTCCCCACTGTCTTCCTCACCCGGACGTGATGTCCCCACCAGGCTCATTTATTATGTCCCTGAGCTGCTTGCCAGTGTGTCAGCCTTGGTATTTATGCCTTTCTTCATCCTTCTATGTCCGCCTCACCTCAGCATCCCCTCAGTGACTAAATGGCTTACCTGAAGCATTGGGCCGTTGGTGTAAGCCCTCTACAGAATGGTGGTCTTTAGGCCATATCGGAACTGGTTGTAATCATGAAGTGATAGTTATTGACAAACTGGGCCTTCGCTTTGAGGGGATTCAGAAAACTCTAGTGGGCTCATTCCAGGACCAGACAAGCCTGTGTGTTGGTTATAAAGGAATTCAGTTGAAAGGACATTGATATTCTGTGGCTGCTGTTTTTAATTTGTGGCTTTTGACCAAAAAATCATGGAATGGTCAAAAGCTTCTTTCCAGTCTCTGAGGAAGTGTTGTTGCCTTTACTTGGTGAAGCCTCCTCAGTTATTTGATCTCAAATTAGGCAAGCCAGAGGGAGGTAAGCAGATCCACCTGAGGTATGAAGTAAGACACGTGGGGAAAGTATTTCTCGATCTCAGCCCAATCCTCCTGACAAAGATTGGTAACTAATATTTTTGCCTATTTTTTTTCTTCCATTGGTCACAAAGATGCCCCCCAAAACCCAGAGGCTCATCTTGGAGGGCGAAGTGCCTTGGCCTTCAAAACTACACTCCATCACCCATTCGTTGGCCATTCATTGGGTGCCATGCTTTTCTAAGCATTTGACATGTCCTCTTCCCTTGATTTTCCCCATATCCTGTGAGATTAGGTATCTGGCCTGTTTCACAGGTGACACAGTTTGGGCCCAAACAACATAATCCTCCCAGGATCACACAGCTGATGAGTGGCAGACAGGATTGTAAATCTCTGTCTACGTGATCCTGAGCCTAGTGCAGAAAACTCTCATTGTCCGCTCTATTCTCGAGTTGCTTTATGAGCTGCTCATTTCCCTTCCTCTCCTTATTTGAGAACTTATTGCTACTACTGGTTTCCTTACCAAGGAAGCAGGCATGCACGTGTGTGTGTGTGTCCTCATGTCTGTGCATGTGCGTGTGTATCTATGCCCGTGTACTTTCCCCACGTGTCTTACTTCATACCTCAGGTAGATCTGCTTTCTTCCCTCTGGCTTGCCTAATTTGAAGGATATTTTAGCAATGAGAAATTCTTTCTCTCAGATCATCATAATTTCTATCCCTAATAGACCTTTAGTGACTTCTCACTGTGTTTAAATAAGAAAGACTCTGTCTTCCTGAAATGATTCAGAATTCAACTTCTGATGCATGAGTGCCATAGAGCAAAGCCTCGGGCTTTATGGAGTCTGGGGTTGGGGGATGGAGACGGTTAGTGGATCTCAGTAGGCTAAGGATGAAAAAGAGGTGACATTTCTGCAGCCTATTTCTGGTTATCTTTAAATTGATAACTAACCCATGAAGGAATTCCACTTTTGTTGCTGGAACATCAGTAACAAGTTCGTTGTTTTAATTAAAGTTTCATGATTAATGTCAAATCCCTAGTTTCATGCTGGCACTTTCCATCATTCATGTCCCTGGGCAGATTAATTTATGACTTTTTAAGTGAGGATAATCAGTGCTTTAGGCAAATAAACTATTCCATCAACTCTGAGGATTCTTGCCTGGGCTGATGGTACAAATGGTCTCATTCCCATTAAAAGAGAACCAGATAGAGATACTGGGGACTGCTCAATTAATCATAGTCATATCCAGAGATGATGCTGGACATTAGTTCATTTTCCTTATTGAAAATATCCCTGGCTGCATTTTAGGCCATGTGGAAAATGGGCAGATTTCATCCCAAACCATATTGATGGCACTTCTGAATGTTCAAAAATGCAAATTGCTCCGTGGTCGCCTAGACCTTATTTTCCCCTCACACGAGGCTTCCTGAACATTCTGTCAAGTTGTTTGTGTTGATGTGAAAGGCTGAGCACTACGTACTGTCACCAAATGATTTTCTTACTGATAAATGGAGCAATATATTTTGTTTTATTACTCAATTCTCTCTTCCTCTCTTCCACTTTTAAGGGGAAAAATTAGGACATGTCTTCCTTTCTGGCACAAAATTGTTTTACTTTATCATAGCCAATCTTATTGTAAATTCATAAAGCATCTAGAGACTTGATAGTAAATTAAAGATGTTTCAAAACAATAATGTTTCCTGAAAATGATGTGCAACTTTACTGCAGAAGTGATAAGACTTTGAAATGTCTATATGACTCTGATTTATTTCCCTATCCTGGGGTGACAGAAAGTGAGTGAAGTAGATGATTCCAGCCCTTGGTGAGGGTATGGTGTGTAGGAAAATAGTGCTTACTCTCCAGCCTTTCAGTTTTCGCCAGCTTGATGAGCATGTTTTCTGAAGAATGTCAGTCGCTGCTGACATATACATTTCAAAAGCCAGAGCTTTAAGGGACTGCCTGTTGCATTTTTCATCATACAGGAGTCTAGACTTAAATCTTTCATAACTGAGCTCCTGCCCTAATCCATTACAGGCACTTCATATTACCTCGAGTCTCATGCATTATGGTGGCAGCTGTGTAAAATATTTGTTTTGCTTGTTTAGGATTGAATTGTAACGTTCTCAAACGAGTAATTACGGCTGGGGTGGAGGCTGCCAGATCTCGAACAGTCCTGTGCAGCGTCTTGCCAGTGTGTCTAGATGGTAGGAGACACGGTTACCCTAAGCAGAACAGGCAGAGCCTCTCCAGATGCCGCCATCGGAGGACCCTCTTGCTGGATGCCGCTGAATCCCTTGGTTCTCTCTCCTGTCCTGCCACTGTTTGTTGAGAGGACAGTCCTGTTTTAATCCTCTGGGCCCCCGTAGCACTGTGGCTGAGGCACCATTGGATTGCTGCTTGGCGGCACCATTGGTCCAGAGGTTCAAATGCGTATTCCACTTCCCCTGCCTCTCCACCCACCGTGCTCTCCTCCCCTCCCCCCCACGCCCCCCTTCCCCATGTGTTCTTTCTTCCTTTCTCTTTCCCCCTTTCTCCCAACCCTCATATACTAACCTTTGGGATTTGCGTTCTAGGCAAAGCAGGAAAAACGCCAGCTCTGTGTCCCAGGATTCCTGGGAGCAGAACTACTCCCCTGGGGAAGGCTTCCAGAGTGCGAAGGAGAACCCCAGGTACTCCAGCTACCAGGGCTCCAGGAACGGCTACCTGGGCGGGCACGGCTTCAACGCCAGGGTGATGCTGGAGACGCAGGAGCTCCTTCGCCAGGAGCAGAGGCGGAAAGAGCAGCAGATGAAGAAGCAGCCTCCTCCTCCAGAGGGCCTCAACAACTATGACTCGTACAAGAAAGTCCAGGACCCCAGTTACACCCCTCCCAAGGGGCCCTTCCGGCAGGATGTGCCCCCCTCCCCTTCTCAGGTCGCTAGGCTGAACAGACTCCAGACTCCTGAGAAAGGGAAACCCTTCTATTCCTGAGCAGAAGAGTGGAGGCTCCATGCCATGCAATAAAGGACCTTTTCTTACAAAGACTTGTATTTTGGGAGTTTTTTTAAAACCTCGATGGTACTGCGGAATATTTCTATTGTTGGTATCAGTGCCTTTAAGCAGTATGGGAAAAGAAATGGAAGGCCTTAATGTCTTTGCCACTATGTCTCAAGTGTCTGTCTCATGGAAGGATTTCCCGCCACCCGACAATCATCGGTTCAAGGCATTCGTATGCTCTGCATCTCTCTCCGGAGTACCAGGACTGTGGCCCACCTGCCCACCAGGAGATGTCCGCCGCTCTGCGTTTCAGCCCTCAACAACTTGTGGTGACAAATTACCTTGAAGTTGGTAATACTGATCCCTCTTTTTCCCCTTTCAGTTTTCTTTGATGTGAAGCGACGTCCCAATCTCTGGCAGATCCAAGTGGGTGACAGACACCAGAATCTGGGGCCTTATGGTACTTCACAGCACAGTCATTTGTAGTACTTTGTCATCGGCATGGCTTTCCCTGTTCTGTCTCAGCTCCTTGCCACAGGAAAGTTCCTTCATCCTATGAAAGAAGCTAAGCCATATCCAACACTGTCTGGTTATCGTGGGGTCCTTTTGCAACTGCCTTATAACTCGACATTACCAATAAAGCGATCATTCTAGTCTGTGTTTATAAATACCCTTGTTCAGTCATGTTCCTGACGTGTGTTGAGTCAGCGCAGCTCTGCGTCGGGGACGTGGGAGAGGGACTGACTCCCAGTCGGGGAGCGGCGGAGCCTGCCCACGGGCCCCGCGTGTGTTGTGCTGTGGGAGGTGGGAGCTAAGAAAAGCCTTCTCCCAGGATGAGTTTCTGGCCCACAACATCCCAGTAATTATTTTAATTAGTTTTTATTTGACAGGTTGGCAGGAAGGGCATAGAGTGGGACAGAGATAAATCAGACCGTCGTTTTGGGATTCTCAGAACTCATCTGCTCTCCTCAGTGTTGAAAGTCAGTTGGAAATGACGTGGGTCTGGTGCTTGCACACGCTGTCCCTGCCTGACGCTGCCACCGTGCTCCTACATAATTCCGCCCCGAGACAAAGAAGCGAAAAGCCATTCCATCACACAGCGAACCTTCCGGTGTCCCCAAACAGTGGTAACAGAAGCCCGGGCTCTCGTGGCAATATTGGAAGATTGGTGTGGGTCACGAGGACCTCGGTTGCTCCCGTGTTTTCCACTGTCCGTCGAACGTCGCGTATTGTAAACCATGGCTGGGTTGCTAAAGTGCCTGCAAATCCCAAGATGAAAAAAGCTTGAGGTGAAAGCTCAGCATACCATGTATTAACAAAAAAGACAAGAAAACAACAACAAAAAAGACACGTACTGATATGCCTATTTTTTTTTTACTGGCACATTGTATTTTTGTGTCCACTTGTTTTTAGAAAATATGTGAAGTGTCCACACGTACCTATTGTCTCTTTTGCATTTCTGTGTAACGGTTCTATGTGTTCCTAATGTGTGGCAATACTCAGTGGTGTTACCAATGTCAGCATGGTGACTTTGGATGACAGTGGCTCTTTCTCACAGCCTTCCCTGAGCTGTGAGAAACAGCTTTCCCTGTACATATGAGACTAATAATAAAAGGCATATTTCTTCCTGTTCTTTGTGGTGTCTGTAGTGTTCCTGTGGAAACTCCTAACTGGGTATTTTTTCTTTTTTTTTTAAAGTGTATTAGCAGATGTGATTTTTTTTTTCATATTTAGAAATAGTTGAAAGTTTCATTCTATCCGTGTGCAGACATGGAGGTGACTGCTTTCTCTGAACACCTGAGGAGAGAGGGAACAGGAAAGAAAGAGGGACCTTCTTAATGAGTTTACTAGAAGACCCAGGCTGCTGAAAGGAGCCCGGGGAGTTCCAAATTGAAGGAGCCAATACTCTAGAGCTAGGTAAGAGAAAAATTATACAGAAAGCCACGTCGTATTCCTTTGCTCCCTCTGGATCACTTCAGCGAGCCAAGTGCTCTGAGGGAATCCCAGCCTTGCATACTGTGAGCCCAGAGAAAGGTCCAGATTCTTTTCAGCTTCCAATACCAACCAGTTCTTATTTCCCAAATTACAAAATAAGGCTTCTCTATTTCTTTTAGATTCACTAACATGCATATGGGGTTCTGAAGGCATAATGGGCACTACCTCCCTAGGTAAGTCTTGTACACAATTGTCTGCATCAGCTGGTTGTCATGGTAGCCTTCAGCCTGTCACTAAGTCCAATTCTGTCACCTCAGGATTAGTAACGAGAGCTGTATAGCAAGCCAAGAAAACAACACGTCTTGGGTTCTTGTATGTGTGCAAGGTGTGGCAAAGTAGCAAAGGGAAGATGGGCAGATTTGTTCATTTTCTCACTGACCAGGAGGCCCATTGCAAATGCCAAAACTCGCAGGTGGTTTCTCTCAACTGACAGAAGTGGAGCAGGAGAGGTGATATTGAATGTTGTGGGGACCCAAATCACAGAGGGATCTGTAGATTAAAACTGACAATTTGAGCCACGCTGAGAGAAGTGGGACTCACCATGAGTCAGCACACAAGTGGAAATATGCTCCACCAGCAGTCTTGTCTAGATGACTGCCCTCCGGCTGCAGGGCATTTCCAGGGACTTGCTGGGGTCGCAGGAAGAGCACCCCCGCAGCCGGAGGCGGGCGGGGGGTGATCGGCTCTCACACTGAACTCCACACCCTGGGGGAGGGGGTGCCCTGCCATGACCCGCACTCAGGTGAGGGTGGATGTGGACTGAGTCAGCTGTCCCTCAGAAAAGATGTTCCCACAGTCACATTATCACCACTCTTGCTCCATTAAGACTAGAGAAAGTCTTAGAAATATAAGTTATCCAATAATATTCTGTAAGGTATTTGTATCACATGTGCGTCGAGCACCACCATCTCTTCTCCCTGTGGCTGGGTTGACCAAAGATAGCTCAGAAGGCAAAGCAACCCACGGTAGACAGGGCTGTTCCCCTGACAGGAAGGGAAGTGGGACCTTGGCGTCTCACTTCTGCTGCCAGAGAAGTCAAATATATCAAATCAGAAATGGATTTAACTGCAAAATCTTGAGGAAGAGCAGCAAATAAGTCAACAGAGCTGACCACTCTGCCAGCAGTGTGAATCTGAAAACAAGCCCAGAGGGAAGAGACCAGGTTCCTCTGTCCACATCATTGCAATTTGCCCAAATATGGCCACCGCCTTCCAGGCTGCACCCCTTTCTCCAACAGTTTTTCTTAGAAAGTACACACGGTTCCACATATATCATGGAACAGGCAAGTATAGCGTGTGCAGACTGCACACGTAATTCCCTATTAGTCGGTTTAGTTTAATGTGTTTCTTATTTCATCCGGTGAGTCCTTGACACACACACAGCTCTTGTCCCGGTTGAAATCAACCCAAGATGGGGGCACCTGGGTGGCTCAGTTGGTTAAGCGACTGCCCCGGATCGAGCCCCACATCGGGCTCCCTGCTCAACGGGAAGCCTGCTTCTCCCTCTCTCACTCCCACTGCTTGTGTTCCCTCTCTCACTCCCACTGCTTGTGTTCCCTCTCTGGCTGTGTTTCTCTCTGTCAAATAAATCTTTAAAAAAAGAAGAAAAAAGAAATCAACCCAAGATGAAGCAGAGAGTACTTTGTTTCTGGTTTCGTTTGTTAGTCATGGAAGAATAAGTCACTAAGGCCCAACTAACTACCTCTGAGTGTATCCCACCCTGGAGGGCTTCCTTGGGTAACAGTATGCCAGGAATTTCAATGGCCCTGTAACTCAGTTCTTTCTTCCTTTTTCTCCCCCTTTCTTTTCTTTTTCTTTTTCTTTTTCTTTCTTTTTTTTTTTTTTTACAAAGATTACTCCACTGATGACATGTCAGGTAAGGAGATAATCTTCCTTTCTTCAGAGACAGGAGACAGGATATCATCTTAATAAGGCAGCTAATAAGAACGTTCGCAGGTCAGAAGTGCGAATGACAGAGGTCCTTTAACAGGAAACCCCCTTCAGCTCTGAGTAATGACAAGATCACAGAGCTGGTTGAGTTAAATTGACTTTTTAAAAAATGTGTGGAGAAAGAGGGTTATAATTTTGAGCATAAACTTTTCTTCCTCTCTCTCTTTTTATTTTTTAACAAGAAACTGGTATTTTGGGGTGCCTGGGTGGCTCAGTCACTAGGTGGCTGCCTTCGGCTCAGGTCATGATCCAAGACTCTGGGATAGAGCCCCACATTGGGCTCCCTGCTCGGCGGGAAGCCTGCTTCTCCCTCTCGTACTCCCTCTGCTTGTGTTCCTTCTCTAGCTGTGCTTCTCTCTGTCAAATAAATAAATAAAATCTAAAACAACAAAACCAAAACACTGGTATTTTACATTACATCTCATGGGGAAGAGGGAAAGAGTGTCCTTACACTTCACATATAAGGGACTTACTTCCCATTAGAAGGGTTTTTTCCGGGGCACCTGGGTGGCTCAGTTGGTTAAGCCACTTCCTTTGGCTCAGGTCATGATCCCGGAGACCCAGGATCGAGCCCCACATCGGGCTCCCTGCTCAGCAGGAAGCCTGCTTCTCCCTCTCTCACTCCCCCGGCTTGTGTTCCCTCTCTAACTGTATTTCTCTCTGTCAAATAAATTAAATATTTTTTTAAAAAAAAAAAGGTTTTTTTCCTCCAAAATTC
>PITA01002611.1:0-157162 GCA_004023965.1 Spilogale gracilis | reverse complement strand
GGAAGCAAGAAATGAAACCCCTGCCAGAGTGGGGCCCGGTGGTAGGATTTATATGGTACAAAACTATTACAGGGTAAAGAAAAGGGTTATCAAGGGTGAATGAAGAGATCAAAAAGTGAAGCCCAACCTATATGACCCCCAAGACCAGTATTTATATACTACAAAAGCAAAGGCAATTACACAGATACACTGACAAACTATAATGGGAAGGTGAGGGTAGACACTCCTTGTGGGCAAGGAATGCGTTTCAGACGCTCCCGAGTTTGTCTTGTTATTATTGTTGGAGGAGCCCACTTTCAAAAGATATAGGGAGATTAGAACTGGTTGTATACAGGGGTAGTAATGAATAGGGATGTGGGATTGACTTGAGGCTTATAAGTACGTGTACACGTAAAAGAGAGAATAAAGGAAAGAGGAGAGAAGAAAGGGAAGAACAGAGAAAGCAAACAGGGAAACAAGAGGCAACAACAAGAGCAGAAAATATAGGGGTGTGTTTGAAAAAATTTCAAGGTAAAAAAAAATGTTATGGGGTGTTGTATTGAGTTCGCGTTGTGATAAAAAGGGGGTTAAAAACTGAAAGAAGAAAAACTGTGAGAATGTATTTTTAAGCTTAGAATGGAAGCTGTAAAAGTAAAAATAGAAAACAGTTTAAAAAAGTAAATAAGGTGGAAAACTATCAATAAGTTGTAGGGCTTTTGGTACTTGTAGTCAGTGCCAGGAGTTTAATAAATCGCCTTTCCCCCGATTTGGGGTTTTGCAGTTTGAGTGTTGTCCTCCTGAGCTTCTGGCTTGCTTTCTGGGGGCGGGGCCTGCGGCGCAGTTTCAGTCCTTCTACCTGGGCTGCGTCTCTCCACCCCCTTGCTAGAGGCTGGTCTCCATGGTAACCAGGTTATCAGGTACAATTCTCTGGTGGCGGAGCATTGTTCTTTTAAGGCCTTTTTCAGCTGCTGAGGAAGTCAGGTCGGAGCAAGATGTCTGTGCCCAGACCTCCTTCCCAGAGAGAGCCTCTACACAGAGAGGGGCTCTTTCCCGCCTCCCGGTTGGCAGCCTGTCACAGCCTGGCAGGCACAGAGGCTGGATTGATCTCTGCCCACACCCCCCGCTTGTCGCTTCACTCCCGCACCTCAAAACCACAACTCCTTTTGGATTGCGCGACCTTGTCTGTGCCCCGGCACCCGAGGTCTCTCCGGTCCCACGCAGGTCTATAAAATCGCCTTCCCTGGGGGTCCGCGTCGGCCCACGGGGTGGAGAGAAGCGGGAGAGAAAGGCAGCGGCAGAAAAATAGAAACCACGCCTGCTGCTCTCGCTGAGATCTCCCATGCCGCGAAGCCCTGCTTCTCTGGCTTAAGCAGTGGGGGGATAGACTCCGCACCCCAGCCCCTCTAAGTTCCCTGGAGCTGCGGGGCACTTCCTCTCCCTGCAGATTCCCGTCTCCCTGCTGCCGCAGAGGAAAAACTGATTTTGCACCTCACAGGGCACTCTCTGTCCCTGCGGGTCCCCGTCTCCCCGCTCCCGTGGTGGTAGCGGCGGCGAAAGAAAAGTCTCCTTGCCTTGCTGCAGGCTCTGCTGAGCTCCCGTTTCTGTTTTGCCCCGATTCAGTCCGTAATCTGCTGTTATTCCTCACTCACAGAGCTCTTTCATGTTGGGGTATTTGCTTTCAATGGTTCAGCTCTGCGGACTTCCTCCCCCACTCCCCTGACTCTGGGGGCAAGCCTCCCGTCCCTCTCACTTGTTTCTACCTTTTTGCGGATGGTTTTTGTCTCCAGGAACACAAAATATCACATTTCAGGCTGATTTCTTGGGTGCTCACAGTGGTCCTATATAGTGTTTTTTTTTTGCTGGAATTGAGTGCACTTCAGGTAATTCCCCGAAATGCGGACACCTGGTCTTCCACCATCTTCTTCTCGCAGAGGTGGGTTCTAATCCTTGTTCTGCCACTTAATAGCTTGAAATCTTTAGCAAGTTAGTTAATACCTCTGGGCCTCGGTTTCCTTAGAGTAAAATATGTATAATGATATATCTATTTCCAAACTCTGAGTTTAGTTGGTAGCAGTTCAACATTCATTCCTGCCTGGGGATCATGGACAGTGCTTGCTAGGCATGATGTTTTGTTTCTTGATTGTTTACTGTGTGTAACATTTTGGATGTAAGAAAGATAAAACATTCTCTTCCACTAAAGCTTTGCTGAGATATGTGAGTGAAAGGGAAGCAGGCCATTCAGGGTTTGAGTCAAGTTATGAAGGAAATACTTGCTAGGCTGGTATTTCCCTGGGTAAATTCTCACTGGGGGTGGGAACGGACGGTAAATTCAGAAAGAGCTTATGCTGATCTTTAAAACTGTTTTCCCCAAACTCTAGAGCATCCAAAGAAAGCAGAGTTATCTGCCAGAATGTCCCAGAAAGAACAACAGGCATGTGAATTCTATGCCACATGATCAGGCATAAGAAATGTCACATTTCTTTTATTAATTTAAATTAAATTTGATATGCTATTGTAGCCATCCTGCCAGGCTGGTGGGAAATTCAGTCTCAGACCTACCAGATATGCCTCTTCCTGTCAGTTCCTGTGAATGTCCACCAAGCACATTCAGGGATGGCCTGAGGGTCTTCGGTCCACATGGGTGACCACGGATGTATTTCATTTGCCAGGTCCTCAACATCATTGGAGGCTGGTGGCTTTGCCTTCTCTTGGGAAAGCTTTGCCATGGCTGTAATTTCTCCCCAAGACCTTGCCATCTCCCTAGAGGGCTTTCAGGGAGGCAGAACCTTTCTGCTGGGGAACACAGGTCTCTAGCCCTTCCTTCTCCTACAGGAAGCCCTAGAATTATTTTCAGTCCCCTTCTGCATAACCAGTAATCTCCCTTCAGAGAGCCTTTAGAAACACAATGATAGCCTCCGCTTCCTGAGGCTGGGGAAAGATAGGTTGTCCCAAGTTAACTAGAATTAATCAGTTCTGTTACTGAGAAAGGTAACAAGATAGGACTGGAGAATTTGTCTGGGGACTCCATGAGGTTAAATGGAAGAGAGAGATTTAAAGAATCACATGTGAAACTGGATAAGATTCTGTTTCTTCTAAAATACCAGGCACTTTCCTTCCTTCCCCTTCTATCTTTACAGAACTCACCAGGCCATGGGGGAGGGGCTGGGTGGGCGGCAAAGGAAGAGATCTGCTCTGTGGAGGCTGCCAACCAGCAGAAGATGCTACTTGCCAACTATATGGCATTAAAATCCTTGTAAATTAAGAAGGTGCTTGCTCAGGGATGATCTTATTTGACAGTCAGAGCCACTCCACAAATAGGTGGGGTAATTGTTAATCCCATTTTCCAGATAAGGAAACTGAGGTTCAGAGGGTTTAAAAGACTTCCCCAAAGTTACAGAGCTGAGTGGCAGAACAAGACGAGGCATTCAAGTCTACTTGACTTTATCTTCAGGAGTCCCTAGTTTCGCACATCATTTTAGATTAGGGTTTAGATTAGATCAGTGACGTCCATCAGTGACTTGGAATGTTTGCCTTTTGTCAGTGATCTGGCAATCTGGAAACTTGGGGATAGATTTTGTCTAACTCTTTTTCTTATACTATTTTTGTTGTTGTTACTTTCAGGAAGAGGAGCTAGAAGTAGAATATATTTTTTATGAGAGAATATACTCTGGACTTTGATGCATATCTGGTGGGTCCCCAAAGTCTAGATTATGGCAATTTTAAAACCATGTTGCTAATTCTATGTGCATTCAATAGACTACCTTAGTGAGGAGAGTAGTTTTGTAAAACTATTAATTCAAGTCTCAAAGAAGAATTGCAGGAAACGTATTTCTGACTATTGAGAAGTGACTCATTATAGGACTATTTGAAAACTATATATTATTTTTATCAGTAAATAGAATTGCCTATAGTCAACGTTATCTCGTCACAACCAGGGATTCTAAGGTACGGTTACCTGTTTCCCTCAAAACAACTGACAGCAAAACTGGGGAAGAGAGAACCCACCACAGTCTCCACCTCCACAAGGCTAAACCTCCCCTTAGCCACTATACACTAGAATGCCACACCCTTCCCTGCCAAATAACAGAGGGCAGATAAGATGGAAATGTTCATTCCAGTTCCACAGGCAGACACCAGGGTCGGAAGAGGTTCCATAACCAGAAAATCTTGGCTGCACTTTCAGTGTTTGAAAGCAAAAAAGGAAAATTAAGTAGTGCCTTAGATAGCCTTTCTTAGGGGGCTTTGTCAGGATAGGTGCTTTTGAATATTTAAATTGAAACAAAAGATGGCTAAGAGTTCATTTACCCATTAAATATCAGATGGTACAAAATATTCTAGAAAATATATGATCCACTTTTCATTAGCTGGTATTTGGCCTCGCCAACGTGAAGCAGGAACATTCAACTGTGTCTTTGTCAGCCGGGTCCTTAGCCACCGTGTCATATCCATTCACTGCACGAAGAGCTCTGGTCCCTAAATAGTTGAACATAACTAAAATCTGCTGCTTCCAAAATGACTACCATGGAGCAGGGCTTCTAGCTGGAGAATGATGGACCAGCCCAAGCAGTTTTCTGGGCTTGTTTCATATGGAGGGAGGTGGTCCAGGTCTTTGTATCCCAAATAATCCCTGGTCTTGACACTTCCTGAGAAAGCAGGGCTTGTTCCCTTGTGCGCCACAACTCTGGAAAGCAGCTCTTCCTGTTAGGAAGACAACAGTCCTTATGGGAAGGCTAGGGTTGCATGGAAGAAAGATTTGAACAGCAAGGAGAAGCATGCATGCTTTGCTGGCAAGGGAAATGGTAGGCCTAGAACCCTGGTACGAGTTGAGTGAGGTGTCCTGAAGGCTGGGTGGTGTCTGCCTGCAGCAAAGCAGAGGTGGTGGGGAGGAGATAAAGGAGGTTAGGAAGGTAGTGGGAGGTAGAAGAAGGTAGCCCAGAGTATCTAACACCCAGTTTAGGAATCTGGGACCTGTAGTATTGGTCTTTGTCACTCAAAGTGTGGTCCAAAGAGCAAGCATCCTAGTCACCAGAGAGCTTACTAGAAATGCAGAATCCTGGGGCTCACCCCAGTCCTAGGAGATCACACTCCACATTTTAAAAGGAACCCCAGCAGATGTGTATCTTCATTCAAACCTTGCTCTAGGCTGAGAGGAAGCAAGAAAGATGTGGAGCTGGGGGGTAACGTGATGGTGGAGGTGTTTGGGAATGAGTCCTCTGGGAGCGCTGGAGAACCCTCACTTAGGAGCCTCCTGGCCACAACCCTGAGGACAGTCAGACGAGCAGTGACACTCGAGACAGGTGTCCACCTCCTGGCTTCCCCTCAGGTGGCAGCAACCGTGGTGATCTGCCCAGACTCCGCACAACATAGTAAGTGTGTGTACGGGCAGTGATCATCCCCAGGATCTGTGTTTTTGAAGTCAGATTTCATGGCTGCGGCTGCTTATTTGCTGGACCCCGGGGAGCCGAGATAGTTCTGGGACACCAGTGCCCTGCCACCGCATGAACACCTGGCCGATCCTTCTGGAGCTGGAGCTTCTGGGAAAGACATTTCAGAAGTTTCCTGCAGCTGCAACAAATTGTTGGGGTCTGCCCCACAGCACCGCTATGACCTGCTTTTCTCTGTCTTTGGGCAGCCAGCTCCTGAAACTGGAAACTCCCGGGGCCTCTTGGTCTTTACTTCAAATGGGGTATGACGAGCTTTGCCCCTAACATCTTCTCTCTGTGTCCAAGCATGGCGACCTTGCCAACTGGGCAGCACAGACTGCGTGTGCTGGGCCTCTCCCCCCAGCAAGAAGGTGCTGCGGCTGCCCTGGAGGTGGTGAAGAAGCAGGGAGGCAGTAATCTAGGTCTGGGACCAGGTCGGGTCTGCATCTGTAAGGAGAAAGCAAGGGTCCGTGACAGACAGAGAACTCTTTCAACTGGAAGATTCTAGGATTCTCAACTTTGAAAGGGTGTGAACTTAGTTGTCAGTTAATTCCTGCCTTTTTCAGTTGTTCTGAGTCTCAGTCTTCTGTCTAAAAGGAGGTGGTAGTAGCTTCTGGAAGATCAGGAGAGCCTGAGCATACCACTTGGCACATGGGCGGCTAACCCATGTTAGTCCTCCTGCTCTTCACCTCTCCAGAGGTGCTGCCTCTCCCCTGCTGTTTCTTGCAACTAAACTTCTGAATTAAATAATTCCTCTCTGGGAACTCAGATCAACTAGAGGGAATACAAGTCTTAAATACATGACATTTTGAATTTGAAGGCCACAGTTTAGGATAAATGTGACCATTTGTTGAAACCAAACCATTTCCTAGAATGGAGTCTTCAGGGGACCTGCTTTACAAACTGAATGGTCATTAGCACATTAGTTATTTGATAGCAAATGGGTTCTCTTAGGACCCAAAGATAATTAAAAGCAGTTTGTTCAAGTATCTCTGGTTTAATATTGCCCACTACATTCTTTTTTCCCTACTCTTTCTGAGTAAAATCCATACTTTCTGAGTTCGAAGGCTAACCTCTGATGAGTTCTGCTTATTCTAAATGTATTCTCACACAATGGATCCCACAACTGGAGATTATCAATGTTGTGGAAAACTTCTCATCAAGTTTTCTTCTAATACAAACCTGGGAAACACAGGAGACTCTTTGAATGGTCAGACTTACCTTTTCCCAAGACTATAAAGAAATATACTTTTGTTTCCTACCCAAAACATGGTATAACTCATTTTCCGTTTTTTCCTGGGAGACTGTGGCCTGGGGGGTCTCCAGGATAAAGCTGCTTGTAAAACAACTGTGGGGGGATTCCAGATCTTACTTAATCAACATTTCTCAAGATCTGTAGACTCATAAAACTGTTTGCTTTCTTACCCCAGTTCAGCAGGCTGATTTATTTCTCTCACCCCGCTGACGCTGTTGCTGCTCGGAGCCGTTCGTTTGTCAGGTTGAGAGAATTACAATTCACAGGACTCTCACTAGTGCTATCTTAGTTTATAAATTTCACGAATTACAATTTATTGCTATGCACCCTGCAGAGTCTCATATTAATAAATTGTGTCTCATCTGCAAAAGCGTGTGTATATGGCTCCCTTGGACATAGGCTTATGGTCCTAGAGCTGCGGCATGTCTGCATGTGGCCAACACACAAACATCGCTGTTCTGCCTGAAGTTCCTGCTGCCTCCATCTGATTTTGCCTTCCCTTGCAGTAGCTGTTCGCGGGCCCTGTTTTCTTGTTTTTATCTCCACGGGGATGCTGTGTAAAGGAGGCCAGACACCATCTGTGTATGTTTGTGTTGTGGTGGGGAGGGTGTGGTGGTAGGAAGAACTTTATCCCTTCCAGAATGCAGAGATTTTGCCTTGTAGATTTTACCAACCTGGGAGTACAAAAAAATGTCATTAATAATGCAAAAAAAATTTTTTTTCCTCATTCTTGTTCTTACCAGCCCCTAGAATCTCAACCAGCTTTCTGGAAGTCCTTACTGGCTTCTCACATGCCCTCAGAAGCTAGCCCAGCTGTCCATATGGTTAGATCCCACAAGACATCTTCCTTCTTTTCCCCTGCCTCTTCTGCTGGACAGGGCTGCTGGCACTTGTCAAGCACCTTATGGTTTCTGCCAGGTACCCCTAAGTCCACCAACCCCATTGTTTCTTACTGAATGCCTGCTGGTTACATCTGGTTCCTATTGGGCATGCCGTGATTCTCACTGTCTCTGTCTGCCATGGATCTGTAAGTCCATGTTATGGATTGGTTTGTGTTTTCCCAAAAATCATATATTGAAGTCCCTAACAGCAGCTACCCCAGAATATGACTGTATTTAGAGACAGAGTCTATACAGGGATAATTAAGTTAAATGAGGTCATTAGCATGGACTCAAATTTAGTATGACCGGGGTCCTTATGACAGGAGGAGATTTGGCCATGGAAAGGTACAGAGGGAAGACCATGTGAAGACGCAAGTTGATGACAGCCATCAACAATCCATGGAGAGAAGACTCAGAGGAAACCAACCCTGCCAAAACTTTGACCTCAGACTTCTAGCCTCTTGAACTGTGAGAAAGTAAATTTGTATTGTTTAAGCCACCTAATTATGGCAGCCCTAACAAAGTAATGCCGTCTCCTGCCAGGAACTGTCTGGAGACTTCATGGTGACTAAGCTGGGTACCAGTGGATATCAAGTCGGGGATAAGAGCCCGTGACTTCTGTTGAGATTTTGCTTTCTTAGAGGAGCCTCAAGCTCTCCTTCTGGTGCCCTGATGGCTTTTGGTGTATGTGGACTAGCCTGGTCCAATCTGGCATGGACTACTCTTCCAGGTTCTTCCTCTTCCCTTCCCCACAAAAGGCCTGTGCTCAAATCACACTCATTATTTCTGTAAACTATTGTCACTTAGTTAGAACCAGGGCCTCGGATCATGCAGGGAGATGTGGAATCACAGGGATCCTATTTGGTAGGCGTGGGAGCCAAGGCAGAGAGAGCTGCTGCTGGAAGTGTACCTCTGGAGGCTGAGAGAGAAGGAAAAAATACCCTGGCTGCTCCCTTCTTCCCACCCTCCATCCCCTGCCACATGCCTCCTGTCAGCTGAGCCCACTGGAAAGCACAGGAGTCTGGGAAGTGGAGATTGCAGGGGTCTTCCCTGGCCCCTGAGAGGGGAGCCCAGGACCAGCTTTCTTACAACCCTGAATTCATTGCCTGTGGCTGCCACAAGCATTAGCACGAAGTTGGTGGCCTGAAGCAACAGAAATTTATTCTTTTACCATTCTGGAGGTCAAAAGTTCAAGATCAGGTCTCAACAAGTCTACACTCTCTTTCTAGTGGCTCTAGGGCTCTAGGAGAGAATCCTTCCCTGCTTCTTTCAGCTTCTCATGGTTTCAGGGGTTCCTCAGCTGTGGCAGTAGCCCTCTAATCTCTGCTTCCCTCTTCACATGGCCCTCTCTTTTCTCTGTGGGTCTCTCCTCTGTGTGACCCTTGTCATTGGATTTGGGAACCATTCAGATCTTCCAGGATGACCTCATCTTGAGATCCTTCACTAATTTATATCTTTCTCAAATAAGGCTGCATTCCCAGGTTGCAGGGACTGGGATGTGGGTGTACTTTGGGGGGCCACCAGTCAACCCACTGCAATTGACCAACCCATCTCTAACTAGAAAAATCCTGCAAGTCTACACACGGGGCGGGGGTGGGGGGGATCACCTTCAGTACAATACCTTGCCTGAACTACATTATCAGACAGACTCACTTACAACCCCTCTGAGCCTGGTCATTCTTTGTTCACATGCATGGTGCTTATTGGCTTGGTGGTTCATTCCATTAGACTGTGAACTCCTCAAGAACAGAGCAAGGCCTCTGTTGTTTACTCCAAGGACCAACTTCACTTAACTTCTCTCTTCCATGAGGACTAAGATCTTTCTGTCTGGGCCCCAGTGCTCTCTTCTTGTTTTGGGTCAAAATAGCTCTCTTTACTCTTAAATTGCATGTGGCTCTGCCCTCCTCCTTGTTGGGCACCTCATATGTTTGGAATTATCTCCGCAGCTTGTTGGAACACCCTCTTTCCCAAACCTATATCACACAGGATTCCTAGCACAATCCTTGTTCAAGAAGTGCTGGTGGTAAAAATCTTGTTAGAACAAAACAGGTCCAGGACTAAAAGTGGGGAGTGAAACATTTTGTCATTGTAGCATTTCTGATGGAATTTGATCTGGAATTGAGGATAAAGAGTAAGTCTAGTCTTTAAAAGCACATTTAGGGGCCTCTGGTGGCTCAGTCGGTTAAGTGTCTGCCTTCACCTTAGGTCATGATCTCAGGGTCCTGGGATCGAGCCCTGAGTCAGTCTTCTTGTTCAGTGGAAAACCTGTTTCTTCCTCTCCTTCTGCCTGCTGTTCCCCCGTGCTTGGGCTCTCTCTCTCTGCCAAATAAATAAATAAAATCTTAAAAACACACACATACATTTAAAAATAATAGGCAGGTGGTTTCTATAATGAGTGATTTTTACATTTTGTTCTGAGAAATTTTGTAAAAACCTCCTAAAGTCCTGTAGAGAAAAACCTAGATTACCTGTAACACTTGGGAAATGGAGAGTTTTGTTCTTCTGATTTGTCATAAACAAAACCCCTTTTCATTTTTAATTCTTGGTGCTATTTTGCCTAAACTACATATCTCACTTTCTGTTCATAGGATAAAGGACTAAAGATGCAGGTTTAGGAATAAAGCTGAGTAATCTGGGGCATAACTTTGGAAAAGCCTCGTTTGTCTACTTGTTTTCTGGGGATTTTATATTTTTCTCCACAAGTGGAGAGCAGAAAATATGCCACTGAGAAAAGTTTTCTTTTGCTGACTTCTGATTAATTTTAGCTTTCCTTCTGCAGTGCTAAGAACATTTTGTTAGCAGTGACTGATTGCATCATTTTTGATGTTAGAGAACATTATAAATGTTGGCATAGGGAGATGTTTTGACTTTTCCAGCCTTCCCCTTCTTGAGTGCTTGTAGTTAGGTGTGGATGTGTGTACGTAACTGAGCATGGGTACAACCGGGTTAGCCTAAGGTGGACAAAACTACAAAAGAGTGAATGATGGGGCGTCTGGGTGGCTCAGTTGGTTAGGCGACTGCCTTCAGCTCGGGTCATGATCCTGGAGACCTGGGATCGAGCCCCGCGTCGGGCTCCCTGCTCGGCGGGAAGCCTGCTTCTCCCTCTCTCATTCCCCCTGCTTGTGTTCCCTCTCTGGCTGTGTTTCTCTCTGTCAAATAAATAAAATCTTAAAAAAAAAAAAAAAAGAGCAAATGAGAAAAGCAGTGGATTAAATGTCAGAAACCTGTCCTTATCCCTGTCTACTACTAAGCAGTGCTAGGACCGTTGGCAAGCAAATTTACTAGATCTATTTTCTCATCTAAAAATGAGGCTAATTCTCATCTCTGCCTGCTTTCTAGGATTGTTACAGGAATGCAATCAGATGCTTTTAAAATGCCTACTAAATAAAATACTGTACAGACCTCCCATGCCATTTCCATGACACCCAGCCCTGTGAAGAAGTGGTGTTTTTGTAAAGGTCTACTGTTACTATTTGGTACCATTGCTAATACTGACTCTGCTTTTATCGCATCCAAGTTTGTGTGTTGGGGCTCATCACACAGTCCCGTGTCCCCTGCCTGCCCTGCCCTGGTCCGCAGCCATTTGCTATGTGCCGGCGAGAAATGAGACTCTGCTCTTTTACCCCACATGAAAAACCTTGGTGTCTCTCTTGTGTCATAAATAAATAAATAAATAAAGAGATGATAGATAGATAGGTAGATAGATAGATAGATAGCGAGAGAGAGAGAATTAGACGCCAGTGAGACACACTATATATAGTTTTTCTCTGACTGCTGGAAAAGATAAGTGGCTGGAAAGTGGAAAGAGACAGGAATTGTTTGCCTATAAATTGAGTGCCAGCAGGTTTATCGCTGAATACTGTAGATTATGTTGAGTGGAGTAATCAGGAGGAAGAAGGGGAGGCTACAATAACACTGCGATAGAGACTATTTGGAGTCCACAATCAGACCTTCCTTGACTTATGCACCCTACATGGAAAGTGCTTATGTTACAAAACACCGTGAGGTCCTGGCCTCGAGATACTTATGTGTCTCCTGGGTAGTGAGGCAGCCGTTGCCAGGTAGATTGGTATGCTCCTTGGCTGGATCCGATGTCACTTGAGAGGACTGAATGGGATGGTGGGGATGGCAGGGGCTTCCTCCCACAGGGCATGGCCATGCCCCAGACCTGGAATCTTGAGCACTGCGGAGAAGGGCAGTAAACACCGGGTGCAGAATAATATTTGGGCAGGGTGTTCCTTGAACCATGGGATGCTTGGTGTTTTCCAGGTTTTCCTCCTCCTGCAACCCTGTAAGCTACAGGTGATAAATAATGTCTTCAGTCCTCGAGGCGCCTGATGTCTCTGGGGAGCGCCCTGGTTGGCCCCCGGATGAGGCCACTGTGATGGCTGAGATGACATCATGAGCCCAGGATGGGGGGAGACTTGTGACAACTTTTGTGGACCCCAAAGCCGTTCTGCTTGATTGATGCTGTCCGTGTGGTGCCATGGTCTGAAAGGAGCTGTTCCCCTTCCATGTAACCCTGCGCAGAGGCAGGGGCATTCAAGTGACCAGGGAGCCGGCACTGGCTGGAAAGTGAAACGCAGTGACATTAATGTTCTGCTGGGCAAGCATAAATCAACCCTAGGAGCCTTTCCCTCCTTTATCTTGGCTACGAGTTTGCTTTCTTGATAAATCTCCCTTGTGACCAAATGGATTTGGCCCAGATTAAATGTCTTTTGGTCATGTAATTTAGTCACATGATTCCTCATTGTGACTCCAGTGGACTCACAAGAAGGACAGACTCAGTCCCTAATAAAATGGATACTGGCCTTCCCCACAGGAGCCTGCTGTGTAAAGAATCGTAGTACTGGTAGACCAGAAATGAGTGGTCAGAAAGAGGAGCCATGGTACATGCCTCTTCCAAAGTCCAAAAGCTGAATATAATGTTTACAGACATTCCAAGTGTTTCCTGCCACCTTCAAAATGAAGCCTCACCTATCTAGTGAAGGCCTTTCTTTCCAGCTTCATCTCTTCCCACTCTCTGCCTATATGCCCTTCCCTCCGACAGTGCTGAAATACTTTATATTTCCCCAACAGTTTACATATTTATACCCCAGGACATTACTCATGCTAACCCCCTCTGGCTCAAATGCCTATCTTTCTGGTAAGCTTCCATTCCTTCTTCAAAACCAAACTCCAGTGTGCCCTCATTACAACTCTGGGGGTCGTCCATCTTCCTTACCTCCATTCTGAACAGACTGAACTGTCCCTTTGGATTCCTCAGGGCAGGCTGTTTATCCTCTAGGGTGGGGCTTGTCATCTGGCATGATAGGTATTTGCTCAAGGTCTGACTTTCCAATAAATACTAGACTCCTCCAGGCCGAGGGCTGGCATATGTATCTTTTTAAGTACCCAATAACCAGCACATGCTATGTCCTCAATTTCTTCTGAATTAAAATAATGTACCTGTAATATATGTGGCAAAACCAAGTGCTGATTTCTTCTTACTCAACAGTTAGGGGAGTAAAAGGACATAATTCTCTGAAAAGTAATTCTGTCAGCTACCTTATGGTACATTATGAATAAGAGTAAAGAATAAAGGAAGTTGGATTAGAGATTTGTAAGTTGGAAGCAGGGAAGAGAAGACTGAAGATCCTTTTTGTGGGAATAATCCTTTGCTCTTATTGGTTAGTCATTTCATCTTTCTTAAATGTTTCTCAACTCTTATTCTTACCAACCAAAAAGAAGTGACTATGTGATTGCTTGGCTGTGTGTTGTGCTGAGTAGAGTAGCACTGGATTGAAAATCAAGACACCCAGATTCAAATCCTAACTCTGCTGCACACGTTGATCATCTTGGTTTCAGTTTGCACATCTTTAAAATGGATCACTCAGCCCAGTCAATCCATCTCACTCAAGAAACATTTTTTAAGGTAAAATAATCAACAGAGCAGTATTAAGTACACTGTTCCAGGTGCCAGGAATTTTGCTGGGATCTTTACATAGTTCTGAGGCTTATATACCGCTCTACAGGAGGCTTCATTACTATCCTCATTTTGCAGGCAAGGGCTATGAGGCTGGTGCTGCCTAAGGAACAGAGTATGATTCAGATCCTGGTCTAAGTCCAGAACCCAGGCAGGTATACTCTGCCCGTTGTTCTTTACTTGTATTTTGGATATAAGGATATTAAATATTCATTGTTTTAAGCCCTGTAGTCCATGATCTTTGCAAAACTTCAAGCTCCTAAAAGCCATATGGTTGCCAAATATTGAACATCTAAGTGTGCAAACAGAATCTTCTTTTTAAGTATTCTAGGAAATTTGTGTCTTATTTACACTCCTCACTACTGTTAGGCTGATCTCTTTCAAATATAATCTTATCATGACTATCCTCTCCAAAAACCTTTAATGGCTCTCAGTTGCCTGCCAGAGAAAACCAAGATTCCTCAGAATAATTTCAAGATCCTTTATGATCCAGCCCTTGCATTCTTCTCCTGCTTCTTTCATGTTTCTCTCCCCCAACACTCCTCCCTTATCAGGCCAGCAATAGATGGAAGAAAGATGGAAGGGTTGTTCTTTCCAGCTCCCATACCCACACTGCTTTGGCTCAGTGAGCTGGGCATGCATTCTCTGTAGCTATGAGGGGTCTCCCACCTGCACAGCTAGTTGCTCAATCCATCTTCCTTCCATCTCTTCTTTCTTATTTTCCATATTAGTTATCCACTGCTGTATAATGAATTGTCCTGAAACTCTGTAAAACAATAATCATTACTTAAGATGTCACACCATTCCTGAGAATTAGGGATTCAGGAAGGACTGAGCTGGGTGGTTTTGGCTAAGGGTCTCTCATGAGGCTGCAGTTAGATGATAGCTGGGCCGTTCTCATCTGAAGGCTTGACTGGTGCTGGAGCACCAGTGTCTAAATGCCTCACTTGCATGGCTGGCATAATAGTGCTGGTGGTTGGCACAATGCCCTAATTTCTCACCATGTAGACCTCTTCATAGAGCTGATGGAGCTTCTGTACAATATGATGGCTGGCTTGTCCCAGATCTTCTTTTTTACTGATCTTAAATTTTCTTCTATGCAGCAGTGCACCCACCTTACAATCTGGGATTCCCAATCTCACTTGCACTGAGGGCAGCCCTGTGACACCGTTCAAGCTAATGGTGAAGCTTACATTTCCTGGGTGGAGCTTCCAGGAAAGCTCTTATTTCTTGGTCTGAAAGGACAGTCTCATTTGGTGCATACCTTTTAACCTTTACCTTTATCTGCTTTTCCTGCCCCAAATTCAGAGTTGATGTCTGGATATGCAGGCATTCATCTTGCAAGCAAGATGATGAAGGTCTCAAACAAGGAATGACAGAAGGGAATGATATAAAGACTCTGGTCCCTGATGGCTTCATGGAGCTTCTCTACCTCCCCTAGACTGCTTAACCTCTGTACTTCTTGTTACTTGAGAAAAATGACCCCAATTTGCTGATGTCACTGATGTCAGTTTCTTGTTTCATGCACTGGCCACAATTTTAACCAATGCACCTTTGTCTTCTAAACTTGTAAAATTTATTTTTTTAAAACTTGTAAAATCTCTATGACTGTACATGTCACACTTAATTTTCATGACTTATTTACATAGGCTTCCCCCCAACTCTTCAGTGAAATCTTTGAGGACAAACACTAAGTTATAATTAATGTTGTACAATACATTTCTATTAAACTGATGAATTTATATTTAGAAGAAAGTTTTAATGGATTCTTTGAGTTTTGACCTCAGAGAATAAGCTCCATCACTCTATTGATGAGCAGTGAATTTGGTCTCATCCCAACTTTCTTTCCTACCAGTGCCAAGACCTGGGTTAGAGAAGAAAGACATCATAGGCAATAGTGGGTGGGGGCTGGAGAGGGAAAGACGTGTTTGATGTGAAAAAAGAGGGAGAGGTCTTTGCTAGGTTGACTACAAAGAAGCACTTCTGTGAAAATGGCTGCTAGCTCACCAGGTCATTATTTTTGCCATTCACCTTGCATGGGTCAGAGGGCTTGAAGACAGATTCCTGCAGCCACAGAGTCTAAGCTCATCACCAGCAAGACTCCAACCTGTCACTGGGTGCCCTCCCCCCTCTTTTTAAGGCCTCTGCCTCAAAGGATAAGGAAGGAAGAGTCAAAGTTGATTCCAGGGTGATGAGATGACTAGGAGGGTGCCTTGTTATTAAGAGAAATAGGTGGTGAGGGACAGGGTGTAAGTACACAGCTGGCTTGCTTCTGACATCCAACTGGAGATGTGCAGCAGGCCAGCAGGCATTTAACTTAGGGAGCTGTCAGAATGGAAGTGGTCCCTGAAAATGTGGGGATGAAAATGATCTCCCAAGGGAAAGAATAGAACAAGAAGGGAAACATGTCAGGATTGGAACTTTGGGGAATTGTTTGACTTGGGTGAAAAAGAGGAACAGAGGTATTTTAAGGTAGTGAAACTATTCTGTATTATTCTGTAATGTTAGATGGAAGTCATCATACATTTTTCAAAACCAACAGAATGTGTGAGACAGAGTAAACCCTGATGTAAACTATGGACTTAATGATATTGTGTCACTATTAGCTCATCAATGATAACAACTATGCTACATTAATGCAGATGTTACTAATGGGGAAAACTGGGGAGAGGGGGTGGTATATGGGAATTTTCTGTACTTTCTGATCACTTTTTCTGTAAACCTAAAACTGCTCTAAAATATAAAGTCTATTGTTTTTAATCACAATAAAATAGAGAAAGAAAAATGGGTAGGAGGAAAATGAAAAGCGTTCAGTGTCTTGGATACCAAAGGAGAAGAAAAGAGAGAGGGATGGGAAGGAACACTAGGAGTTAATGGGGCTGACACCAAATCAGGAATCAGAATAACTTAGATGGAGGCATTCACTATGTGCGACCCTGGGAAATCACTTATTATGTCTACTGTGTCTGGGATTCAGTGTCCTTATCTGTGTATCGAGTAGCTAAGGTATTATTTGAGTGTTTTCTTAAAACTTGGTAAACATTTTACAAGTGGTTTTGGAGATGCTAGAATGTGACCTTCGACAATATTGGTGAGAAACTTATCTGCTCTCCCGTTCAATTTAAGTCTTGATTTGGTCAATTCAGGGCTAATTTGACTTTGACATATTTCTAAAATGTAACTGCTGATCTCATTTTTTAAAAATTGTGGTAAAATATGTATAACAGGAAATCTACCATTTTAATGGTTTTTAAGTGGAAAGTTCAGTGTCATTAAATACATTCACATTGTTGTGCAACCGTCACTATGATCCATCTCTGTAACTTTTCATCATCCCATGGTGAAACTCTCTGCCTCTAGAAATAACTCCTCATTTCCTCCTCCCTCAAGCCCCTGGTAACTCCACTTCTACCTTCTGTCTTTATGAATTTGGCTAATCTAGGTATCTCATATAGTGAAATCACACAGTATTTGTTCCTTTGTGACTGGCTTATTTCACGATGCATGTCTTTAAGGTTCAGCTATGTTGTTGCATGTATCTGAACTTCATTCTTTATTAAAGCTAAATAATATTCCATCGATTGGTGGACATTTGCCTTGTTACTACCTTTTGAATATTGTGAATAATGTTGCTATGAATACAAGTCTACAAATGACTCTTCAAGACCCTACTTTCCATTCTTTTGTGTAGAGTAATTTCTGGATCACATGGTAATTCTATGCTTAATTTTTCTTTTTTTTGAGAAACCACCACACTGTCTTCCTCAGGGGTTGCACCACTTTATATTCCCAGCAGCAATGCACAGGAGTTTTAATTTTTCCACATACACACCAACACTTGTTTCTTTCTTTTTTCCTTCCTTCTCTTTCCTTTTCCTTTCTCTTTCTTCCTTTTCTTCCTTCTCCTTTCCTCTTCTTTTCTTTCCTTTCCTTTCTTTTCCTTCCTTATTTCCTTCTTTAGTTATTCATTGATAATAACCATCAAATGTATGTGATGATCTCATCTTTAAAGATTTATTTATTTATTTCAGTTACAGAGAGCATGCAGTGTGGAGGGGCAGAGGAAGAAGGGAGAGAAACACAAAGAGACTCCATGCTGGGTGGGGAGCCTCATGCCCCCATGTCCCCTTGATCTCATGACCCTGAGATCAGACCTAAGCTAAAATCAAGAGTCAGACCCTCAACTGACTGTGCCACCCAGGTACCCCATGATGATTTCATTTTTAGACAAGTTGTGCATGGTCTTTGGGCTCAAAGCCTTGGCAAGTGATGATATACAGCTAGAATTATAGAAACAATACCCAAAACATGGCCACCTGAAGGGGGCCTTTATCCCCGTTCTTTGCCTCTCCTGGGGCTATGGCAGAAACCTGTGGGCAACTGGATGTGAGTGAGACCCTAGAGTCTGCTAAGATCCTTATGGGAAAAGAGGTGTGGTGCTTCCTCCTCCCAGGCTGGAAAGTGACTGAGGAGCAGTGTCTGGGTCTAGGTCCTGGGAAATACCTGGTATTTTGGGAGGGAAAATGTTGATACTGACTACTTGTAAGTTCTATGAACCAGAAAGGCCATCAGGGAGCTCAGTAGGGCTAAGGCTTCCTACTCCCTGCATGAGAGCAGTGGGGAAGCCAGAAAGTTGACTTTCCCCAGGGGCTCAGGAGTCTACCTTTGATTATCAATCTATAGGCCAGAATCACTTTGACTTTAAAATTTAATCACATTATTTTGTTTTCACTGAATTTCTTTATACTGGTTCCTCTTATTTGTGACAAATGATATTGATTCTCCACTTACACACATTTTTCTTTCAAAACAAACAAATTAAAATGTATGAGTCATTTTAAGAATAACATTAAGTAGATAATAATGTAGGATCAGTAGATATGGCAAAAATTGGGAAGGCAATACAATAATGTAGACTGAAGCTTGGGAATCTCTGAGATATGACATACTTTTTTTCATGGGGTCATGAAGTTCAAATGCCAAAATGTGTGTGAAAGTATTTTATTAGATGCAAAGTACCCTTTGGGCGTACTATATCATGATTTTCATGACCAGTGCTGCTGATTTGATTCAGTAGAGTGGTGTGGGGAGAAGTCTGACAGTGGAGGATTAAAGAGTAAGTAGGAGATACAGAATGAGGAGAACAGGTGCAGGCAATAGGTTTAACAGATTGAAGAGGGAAAAAACCCTAAAGAATGGGGATGCTCTGAGGGTTCTCATGGATGGAGGAGCAGGACAGGAATCTCATTTGGCAGTACTCATGGGTTGAAGTACTTGTGATTGAGCAATATCCTGGATGAGGCAGTAGTGATGGGATTTGGGGCAAGAGTGGGTAGGATACAGCCCTGCCTCAGAAGCAAGGGCTCATGGCTTGGTGGAGGTGAGGGGCAGAGTGTCAGTGGATGGCTCTGGTATTCTCAGGGAAGTAGGAGGTGAGCATGTGGGGTAGGGCTGCAGTTCATTCTTGGTGAGGGATGACTGCTGGGGGGTGCAAACCTCAGAGCAGCATTCTCCAGACTCTGTGTGCAGAAGCATCTCTTGGGCAGAGTTTTCAGAATGCAGATTCCTGGGCTCTTCCTTCCCTCTCTGCTTTGAAATGTCTTAATCAGGGGCCTGGGCATTGCACTTTAAAAAGTACCCAGGAAGCTGTGATCTCAGGGTCATGGGGTTGGGCCCTGCATTGGGCTCCGTGCTGTGCATGGAGCCTGTTTGGGAGTCTCTCTCTGTCCCCCTGTCCCCCAACTGCTCACGTGATCTCGCTCTCTCTCTTGCTCTCTAAAAAAAAAAGAAAAAGTACACAGGAGATCATGATGCTGGCAAACAATTAAACACACTTAGGAGATACAGTAAAGAAACCAAAGGCAAAGAGAAGAGACTGTTGGCTATTCAGAGTTAGAGGTCATGAATGCACTATTGCATGTACTCCATCCTACTTCACCTCGTTGAATTATTGACTATTGAATTACTTGTATTATTGAACTCCAGCATGGCTGGTACTGTGGGAAACATGGAGGAAGGAGCCATCCAGGATCCCCAGGATGACTTCTATAATGTCAAGTGCCATTTGTCACTCCATTAGGGCAGAGATGTAAGGGTCATTAGTGAGTGCCACTGCATTGCAGTCCTGTGGCCAGGCCTTATTCTGCTTCCTTTCTGGGGATGACATTGGTTCTGGCTAACAGAGACCTCTCCTGGCATTGGCGCTAACGATCTTCCAAATGAGATTTAAAAACCCAAAATGCATATGTAGTGTGTCTTAAAAGTATCTCATGAACAGTTGTCTGCTGAGATCTGCGCTCTGTGATACCCCTTGGGCAAGGAGTCTAGGGATTTTAGGCAGAAGCGGGTGTTACATTTGGAGTTGGTCGAGACTTGAGGACTATAACATTACAACATTCAGTTGGATGTGATTCAGGGCAAGTTCAAACAGTCTCCCCTGCAGAAATCTATGCAAATCTCAACTCTATTTGCCAGGAAGCTTGTAGGCAGTTGGCTGCCTATGTACTCAAATGGAATTTAGACAACAACACATCTTGCCCTCCCTCCCAGACTATCATGAAGCACATGTTCCAGTGGTTTGCTTTCCTCATCGGGTTTCCTCCATTCTGTTGTCTTTCCTCACTCTTTCCTTTCATGCCGCACGTGGTATACCCTTCACCATCCTTCTCTTTAGTTGTACCAAATCAACTGTTCAACTGCAGTAGGGTCCTAGGCTTCCTGGAAGGGGAGCCCCTTGCCATTTTACTGTCTTGGTGTAGTGTAACCTTTTAGTGGCTAGTGGCAAACGCTTTCTGTCCAGGTGTATGTGTCCCTATATCCTACATGGCCATGCATATGTATGCATCTGTTTTGGGGGGCTGGGAGATGGATTGATGCTCCCCCCATCCTGTGCACAGTACAGAAGGGCCTGGAGACCACCACTCCTGGAATCAGACCCAGCTTACCTCAGCCCCATTGCGTGACTTTGACACATAGACACCCTGCCACAGCCTGTGCCCCACCTGTGTCCTGCTCTGTACCAGTGCCGTGGGGGCCGAGGTGCTTCCTGGCCACCCACCCACATTCCATCCTGCTGCCTCCTTGCAACCATCAAAGCCCTGGGACAGGAGGGGTGTGGGCCCTTTATCAGTGGCCTCCTCTTACCCTGGGGCCCCCGCATCCTTTCTGGCCTATCTCTATTGTTAACAGGGGATTAGAGATGGAGCACCAAACCAGCACTGGGACAGAGGTCCTGAAGCTGTGTGGGCTATTTAAAATAAAAAGTCATTCGCAGAAAGAGATCACATAGCAGGAGCTCAGAAATGGGAGGGGCCTGTTGCTTATGTTGGGGCAGCTGCACTGCCTACACTGGTAGGTTTGGGGCATGATGATGAGGCTGATGATGAAACAATCAACCCTACACTGGCTTCTCTTCTGGGGAGTAAGGAGTCCTTAGAAGGTCGGTTTTAGAAGGAATTCTACCAGAGTTCCAATGGAATAGAATTTCTGCATCTAAAGGTATTCAGAGGTACAAATCTTACATCTGATAAGAGCCTCTTCTTGTTCTGTTCCCAGATTTGATCTTCAGTCTTTCAGACTGAGACAGATCTGTTCCACAGAGACCACCTGTGAAGAGGCAAAATGTACAGCTTTGTATTAAAAGCTCTGAGAAGTCCTGCAGCAAAGAAGTCTATTTCTTCTCATTCTGCATTCCCTAATCTTACTCAACCAGAAAGCTCCCTTTTCCACTTTTTACCATGTACTTCCTGGAACACTAACTAGTATTCTAGAATCTACTCTTTGGGAAACATTGTTTCAAGAATTTGATAATTCTGAAACTTCTCCTGCTTTTTTTTTTTAATCTTGTTCCCCTGTGATTGATAAGAACAATCTATAAAAAAAATTAGAAAGGCCTATTTTTTCTTTCTTTAGAAACAAGAAAAATAGATATGTTAGTACTTTCTAACTGCTATAATAAACAATTCCCCAAATCTCAAGAATCTTAGACCACGAAAGTTGATTTCCCTACCATGCCACCATCTAATGCAGTTAGTAGGGAACTGTGCTCTGTATAGTCATTTATGGATCCATACTCCTCCCACTCTGTGGCTTTGCCATCTTGAGAATGAGACTTTGAGGTCCCCTGGTATGATCTGGCTGTAGATGAGGGAAGAAAGAAAGAGAGAAAAAATGCACACTTTTAGCTCCCTGGCCCAGAAGTGACCTTGCCTATTCTCTCACATGCTATGGGTGAAATGCTGTCATGTGCCCCACCTGGGTGCATGTGGGCTAGGAAAGGGGGCTTAGCTGTGTGCCTAGAAACATGAAACATGTATGATGAACCTCTTATTCAGCTCTGTCCCTGTGAGAGAGCAAAAATATTGAATTTATTTGAATCCTATTCTAATGCCAGTCTTGATGGGAGAGTAGAGGGAAGACAGCCAAGAGATGAAGAAGGTGGTTGCTACTGAGAAAAAATTGAGAGAAGGGGGCAGAGTTTGTGGAGCCTGCAGCAAAGAAAAAGATAGCCAGGAGTGAGCCTAGAAGATGAAGAGCCAAAGAATCCACGATCACCGTGAGTAGAAAATGCCCCCTTTAGACTCTAAGGAGTGAATACTATTAAAGGAACATGAGGAATCCCAGGAAGGATGGAAGGGGAGCAGCTATCCATATGTTATCTCCATATAGGGAATTTGTCTTATTTTATTTGTAATATACCTACAGAATAAACATTTCTTTGAGGGGAGAAAAATAGCATTTCTTTTGAGGTAGGCACAAAAATGGGATGATTTTTTATTTTACTTTATTACTTTTACTTTTGTGAGGTATTTTTTCCCCCAAGAGCACAGTGCCTCTGTACCTGACTGTGTGCCACTAAAGGGCTATGGGAATTCTGAGATAATGGGAATGGGACAGGGTGGGGAGAAGACACCTCAGAAATCTTCTCTGCCTCTGAGTATCTCCTTCATTTACCTCAGTAATCATACCAACATCATCATTTTCAACGTTCACCATGATATGAAAAACTCTGGGAAGTGCCACATCAGCTCAGGATCAGTGACTGCAAAGGCACTGGGATGGCATCAACCATAGCAGCCACCATCAACTCATAGAGTACCATATTTTATTAATTTATGCCCAGCATTGCATAAATGCCTGCCAAACAAGATTCAATCCCATTGGAAATATGAAGAAAATATGACAAAGGGGAAATAAGGGTTGGAAAGATAAGAAGGAGCCAAGGGTAAGGTCGGTACACAAACAGGCATGTGGAATAAACTTGCTGGAGTTTGGAGGAGAACTGGCTCTGAGCTGTCTAGCTGCTGCTGGGAAAAAAAAAAAAGACAACACAGTCAATTGCACATTCCATGGAATCAATAAGATAAAAATAATTGGATATTCATAAAATACAGCTATTGCTAGTGCTCCAGTAGGTCCTAAGAAAAGACATTGTTTTTCATAATGACCCAAACCCTTCACAACATTCTTACAGTGAATACAAACACATGTGTCGTGGGACTTTTCTTCACAGTGTTGGCCAATGTATGTTCAGGGCAATACTCCAAAGTTCAGGCTGTGAAAAGCAGTTTGGGAAGGGACGATGGTGGAGCCAGGAATGTGTCCATACAAGATAGTCAACATCACAGAGCATCTGCAAAATGCAAACGCAGTGCCACTTTCCAGCTATCACATTGGCGAGGGTCACAAAGAATAATTCAAAAGAACAATCAGCCTCATACCTGGGAGGGTGTGCAGAAACCCGCACTTTCAATATTATGAAATTGATACAACCTTCTGGCAGGGCAGTTAGGCATTATAAAAACACATGAAGACATGTACAGTCTTGAGGAAGACTCTTTCTAGGAAATTCACTGGAGGAAATAATCCTGCGTGTGCCCAAAAATGTAGTTACAAAGATGTTGGTTGTTATATTGATTCTAATATCTAAAAATGACATGAGAGGAATTACACCAATTATAGTTCACCTATTAAAAATCCCATTGAAGTAAAAAAAAATATTAAAAAATAAGTCATGTTGGATGAGTTTCCCTGATGTGGAAAGGTATTTGTAAGTAAGTAAATGAGATATGCAGATTACCTTATAGTATGTACTGTATAATCTCATCTTCTAAAGGAGGAAAGATGTACATACATGTGTACACACACAGACACACACACTGCTTCTGTACCTGCAGATCTTCCCAGAAGGTCCTATGGAGACAATGTCAGAAAGAAGAACTATTGCAGTAACTTGGGTGTATTACTCTGTCCCAGAACCATAACCCAGGAAGGGGTTAGCCCATTATTCTCCTAGGCAAGTTTCCTTTCCCTCTCTTTTAATCCACCCATTAAAGGGCCAGACTTGTTATTGGTGGAGCTGGGGGTGGGGATGTGGGCTGCAGGAAGAGGGAGAAGAGTTTGGGTCTATTGTAGGGGTAGCTGAGCAGCCTGGGGAGGCATTGCAATTCCCTGAGAAGGACATTAGCCTCCTCTGGCCATGGGCAGTCTCTTACCACGCCTCCTTCCCAACCATCATTTGTCTTCTTGGGCATTAAAAAAACAAATACCAACTGGATCAAATAGAAGAAGAGGAAAAAGGTAAAGATGGGAGAGGAAGAGGAAAATGAGGAAGGGAGGAAGACATTCTTTTAAAAATAAAAGGAACCTAGGGGCACCTGAGTGGCTCAGTTGGTTGGGCAACTGCCTTCGGCTCAGGTCATGGTCCCAGAGCCCTGGATCAAGCCCCGCATTGGGCTGCCTGCTCTGCAGGAAGCGTGCTTCTCCCTGTCTCACTCCCCCTGTTTGTGTTCCCTCTCCAGCTGTGTTTCTCTCTGTCAAATAAATAAATAATTTTTAAAAAATAAATAAAAATAAAAATAAAAGGAAGCTAGAAAGTTACCAGGGGAATAAAGCTACAATGTTGCCATCAAGCAAGAAAAAAAAATATGTACAGGAAAAGGAACACGGTATTAGTTAAAAATCCATTAAAATCTTTGTAAGATAAGGGACAGGAGATAAAATGGGTAACGTTTAAAATAGAAGATAAAAGGCTAGAAGCTAATAAGATAAAAGGATAAAACATAAAAGCAAAAGAGGTAAATGTTAAGATAAAAGGCTCCTGGATGAAAAGCTGAAAATGCAAAAGCAGATGGGATTAGCCATTACATTCAGGAATTCAGGATTGAAAAGCCTAGGCTGTGAATCCAAAAACTAAGATTTCACAAGTCCTTTACTGTTGAGTGCTTTAGAGGAGTGGTAGGTTTCTTGGTAGCTCCCACAAATTTTCTGGTGACTTCTGTAAGAGCTGGCTCCCGGAACCTCCCACTGCCCAGCAGCAATGGGGGTGGTTTCCTGCCAGCAGGTTTCTAAAGATTCTGCACCCAGTTTCAACCTGTGGGGGGAGGTGGGAGGGCGAGTGGGGGAGGAGTGGGGGAGTGGGAGGGTGGTTCCCATGCATGCAAGCAAACAGCTCCCTGGCACCAGCTGGCGGTCCTACAGTTCAACTCTTCTGACACTATGTATCAGCATCAGATCCCGCAGGTTAGGTAGGTCTCCATCTATGAGCTGGTGCTCCGAGCAGGCTCAGCGCTTCAGAGGTCCATCTCAAGTCCAGGTGGTTACTGGCGCTTGAGACCAAAGGGCGGTAGGTGCTGGAGGTTCTGATGGTCTCCTTCCTGAGTTCAGTGAATGTGCTAGCATGGTTCAGAGAACTCAGCGAAACATTTTACTCACTAGATTACGGATTTATTATAAAATGATGTGACTCAGGAAGAGCTAGATGGAAGAACTGCTTTGGGCACAGTGTGGAGAAAGGGCACAGAGCTTCCATGTCTCCTCCTGAAGCACCACTGTCCCCGCATCTCCATGTGTTCACCAACCCAGAACCCCTCTGCACCCTGTCCTTTGGAGTTTGTATGAAGGCCTCATTACATGAGTGTGACTGATGAAATCAGTGGCCGCTGAGTATGGATTTAATCCGCAGTCCCTCTTCTCTACCTGGAGGTAAAGGGGGTGGGACAGAAAGGTCTAACCCTCTAATCTGATGGTTGGTATTCCAGCCAGCTGGCCCCATCCTTTGGTGAGAGCCCAAATTACCTCATTTACATAACAAAAGGTGCCTTTACTGCTCTTGTCACTTCAGAAATTCCAATAGTTGTAGGAGCTCTGAGTTACAAATGGGGATGAATATCAGACCTGTATTTCTTCTTATAAATCAGGTATCACAGTCTCCATCATTGTCATTTGGTTTGAATTGAAGATCCCAGGTGTCTTCATGGGCTCTTCATAGCTCCCATCTTTCGGGGCACCGTTCAGGCTCCTCCCTTGAGCCTGCGAGACCCAGGAGGCGTGCCCATGGCCTGCTTCTTCAGGTGCTGACATTGAACCACACAGACGGCCTGATCAGGGCACACCGTGCTCGTGTGCTTCTGCCTCTGTACTTTCTAGTCCCTTTGCCTGGAACGCCGTTTCTCCCTTCTGGTGCCGGTCTAGGTTTCCCCTGCCTTCTAAAATAGCTCGAGAGTAGGTTTCCCTTGAGAAGCCTTGTCTGAATCCCACCACCGTGGGCCTCCTCCCCCCACTTTGGTTTGCTTTTCAATCACACTGCAGAGTAATAATTGTTGATTTCCTTGTCGGCCTTTCCCCACGGGTCAGAGGCCACTGACTACTAAGGAAGAACAACTACTAGTAAAGCACTATCCATCCATTTTCTCCTGAGATCCGCCACACTCATACAAAGTAGGGCCTGATCTCTGTGGCTTATAGATTAGGAAACAAAAACTCAGTTATTTCTTTGACATATCTTCACTGACCTCATACTTTGTGCCAGGTTTTTAAAAAAAGGGTTAGGTGGCCCCTGGGTGGCTCAGTTGGTTAAATGACTGCCTTCGGCTCAGGTCATGATCCCAGAGACCCAGGATCAAGCCCCACATCAGGCTCCCTGCTCAGCGGGAAGCCTGCTTCTCCTTCTCTCACTCCCCTTGCTTGTGTTCCCTCTCTACCTGTGTTTCTCTCTGCCAAATAAATAAAATCTTAGGGGGAAAAAAGGGTTAAATAAGTTGCCCACCATCACTGCTTTAGAAAGTTGCAAAGCCATTTATTGAACTCAGGCCAGCCAAGTTCCAAGCCGGTGCTCTCATTATTGTACTTTTCTCTCTTCAGCATATATTAGGTGCTCAATAAATGTTTGTTGAAAAAGCGAATGGAAGCACCTTGGTTCATATACAAATGAGAAGAAAGGTTTTGGGAATCCCTTCTTGCTTTCTCTGATGCACCTCCTCTCACAATTGGCTATATCACTATTTGGAGGCACTTTGTCTACATCTTTCAATCTTCTGTATAATGCTTTAAAATGAGGTCCTGCTGAGTAGTGGGCTGTGTTAGAAAGATGTCACAGGTTAACATACAGGTTGCAATGAAGCTTTCTGGGAATCTTCCTCTGAGAAGGCAAACAGGACATAGGCTCTAGACTTTCCAAGTCTTTGATATTTCTAGGATTCATTTTTATGGTTTGGGAGTGGAATGTATGGTTTAAGCAAACACAATTAAATCCAAATTACCCGTGGCCAGGCAGCTACTTGCTGTCTTTCAGTGTGGGGAAAGGTAGGGCTTTTTAGAGCTAGAACACAGCTAAAAACAACAACAACAACAACAAAAAACTATGAAGTGGCTTTGTCCTTTTCCCTTTTTGTAAATATTCATTTGAAACACACCAAATTCTTGAGGAGGCTGCCAGTTTTAATTGTTTATTTTTTGATTCGTTAGTGTCTTAGAGCATGAAATCTTATTTAAAAGGCACAGCTCTTTCTTGAGAAAGGTGCCCAGGATTTGCATTCTCAGAGTCCAAATCCAGAAACCAAATACGGCTTTTGCCTCTTTGGGGCATCTCTGTGTTCCTTAACAGATGCTGGTGTTTTTTTCTGCTCAAGATTCTTCAGAGACAGAGTTCAGGTAATTTGCTGTGACTCATAGTGAGCTGATTCATGCAGAGATTGTTTTAAGCAGTGTATCCCTTGGCACATAGTGTATGTGCTAGAGTGTCATCTCCAGGTGGTTGGTGAGAGCCATTTGAATCAAGTACCAGATGGAAATCATCGTTCAAATTATTCCTTTCCCATCACCTAATGCAAACAGCATAATGGGAAGTCATTTCCCATTGCTTCCAAAATAATCATAATAATCATAATCATAATCATAATCATAATCTTAATAGTATTAAAAATCCTAACAGATATCTTCAGATGGGATGGTATTCTAATGACCATAACTGCTATAATGGGACTGTCTTGCAGATGGCAGCCAAGGCAGATCAAACTCTTCATTAGTCCTTCTAAAAACTGTCATATAGTTTCTCTTCTTTATAGTTCAAAACACAAAAGGCCCTTTGTGCCTTTAGAAACGTAGCTGCAATTTCAACTAAAAAGAGAAGCACATTAGCTGCTATTATGCATGAACCATATCATCAGCATAAAAATGAATTTGTAATATTTTGCCACACGTGATGTATTATTGCTGGACTATATAAACAATACTGGGTCTGAAATCGAGCCTTGGGGACTCCCTTTACAACTGACAAACTGAGAAACAAGGCCATCAACTCTCACACATTGCATCCGGTGAGTAAATAACTCAGCCAAGATCCATTTTCAGCCCAGTCTGAGATAATCTCTGTCCTGTAATAATAAATCATAGTCAAGGGCGTCAGACGCACCAGTTTATACATCTATAAACCTGTAAACACTACTATGCTACACAATTCAGATCTCTTGCAAAAGCTCAAGCCAAATAATTCATGGGTTTATTCTTAGCGTTGGTCCTAATTACATTCACAGCTCCTGTCTGCCCCTCAAAACCAGCAGGGTTGCTCTTTAGAAACAGATCAAGGTAGTAGCCCTCTCTCTTTGTTGATTCTTTGGGTTTCCCCTCCACGCTTGTGAGTTCAATGAGAGCTGGTATCTGCACCGGGAATCAGGTCATGAAGACTCGGGACGAGCTCTGTTTATTCCAGAGGAAGGAAGCAGAGGAAGATTGCACCGTGAAGTTGGATCACTGAGGCAGACAATCCTCTGTCACAGGACCTGCAACAAAGGTTTTGGCCAGAAATGGCCTAGACAATGGAGGGTCTTCTCAGTTCTGCCCCCCTAATTGCTTTTCTCCCCTCTGCTTCAGTGGCATATATGTGTGATTTCATAGGCTTAACCATCTGTTTAGTGCCTATGTTGGGGACACCACGACTGTTAATACTTGCTTGTCAAGTCTGACTGATAAAACTTAATGGTTGGCATCTCTCAGTCTGTGTTAAGTTCTTCAACTTATCCTCAAATTCACAATAGAGTTTATATACTGTTGTTTTCATACCTCTGCTTATCAGCTAAATCCAGTACACTCAGGAGCTGAAGAGCCAGAGAATTTGGGGTTCTAGGTAAGGGCCTGAATTCCTTTTGTCATTAATACTGGCAGGAAAGGGAATTAGTATTTTTTTAAACACACAAAATTCCAGGTGCTGGGCTGCCAGGCTTGGAATGTTCTCTCGCTTAATCCTCACAGTATTCCTGTTGGTAGATGATACAATCCTTGTTATTTTTTTTTAAGATTTATTTATTTATTTGGGAAGGGGGGGCGGGCGGAGAGTGAGTGTGAGTGGGGGAAGGGGCAGAAGGAGAGAGAATCTCAAGCAGACTTCCTGCCGAGCACTGAACTTAACGCGGGACTTGATACCGCAACCCCAAGATCATGACCTGAGCCAAAAGCGAGAGACAGACACTTAGTTGACAGAGCCACCCAGGTGCCTGTAGAACCATTTAAGAGAGAACAAAGCCAGGACCCAGAGAGGCAAAGTAAGTTGCACAAGCACACACAGCTAGTTGAGTGACTGAGTTGAGATTTGAGACCAGTTTAATGTGACTGTGGGCCCATACTTCTGTGTCTTCCACCCTCCCAAGAGTGGTATCTTAAGTTTTAGTGACCTCTTCATCTTCAGGGTGGGTAGGCAAATAAAATTTATGTGAAATTTAATTAATAGTAGTGCCTGTCATGCAGTGTTGAGAGATCCTTATTGGGATCTGTGGCTGATTAACAATGCTTGGCTTGTTAATAACAAAACCTGTGCTTTGGGGAGAATGAGCATCTGCTGGCCTTCTCCTCAGGTTGCCAGGAGACACAGCCTAAGTTCTGGCAGAACTGTGCCCGTGTGAAATTTGTGTTGAGTAGTAACGTAGATCAATAAGTACCCTGATGCTTTTAAGTTGGTAGCAATGTATTGTTCACAACCTGTGGGGAAGAAACATCCATGAAAAGAATGCCTCCCAATTACCACTCTAGGAAAACCATCAAGCTGTGGTCAATTGGCATTTCAGGGGCTCATTCCAGGAAGGAGGACACACCTGAAGGTACCCTGGAAGTACCTAGGGTTTCAAATCCCAAGAGCATCATATTTAGAGAGCCATTATTTTTCCATCTTCTGGTTGGAAGAAAGAAAAAGTGATAAATAAGTGAAGCCTAAAGAAATTATTACAGCAGTATAGAAGCTTTTTCTCTTGATGAAGTCCCAAAAAGTTCATTTTTGCTTTTTTTTTCACTTGCCTTTTGAGACATGTCTTGAAAGAAGTTGCTGTGGCCGATGTTGAAGAGGTTACTACCTGTGTTTTCCTCTAGGGTTTTGATGGACTCCTGTCTCACAGTAAGGTCTTTTATCCTTTTTGAGTTTGTCTTTATGGTGAAGGGGATGGTCCAGTTTCATTATTTTATGTATAGCTGTCCAGTTTTCCCAGCACCACTTATTGAAGAGACTGTCTTTTTTCCATTGGATATTTTTTCCGGATTTGTCAAAGATTAGTTGACCATAGAGTTGAAGGTCCATTTCTGGAGTCTCTATTCTGTTCCATTGGTCTATGTGTCTGTTTTTGTGCCAGTACCATGCTGTCTTAGTGATCACAGCTTTGTCATAAAGCTGTAAGTCAAGGCAATGTGATGCCCTCAGCTTTGTTTTTCTTTCTCTTCTTTCCCTTGGTGATTTGGGGTCTTTTCTGTTTCCCTACAAATTTTAGGATTTTTTTTGTTCCAGCTCTTTGAAAAATGCCCATGGTATTTTAATAAGGATGGCACTGAAAATATAGATTGCTCTAGGGAGAACAGACATTTTGACAATGTTTATTCTTCCAATCTATGAGCGTGGAATATTTTTTCCATCTTTTTTTCATCTTCCTCAATTTCTTTCATAAGTGTTCTGTAGTTTCTAGAGTATAGGTCTTTTACCTCTTAAGTTAGGCTTATTCTTAGATATCTTATGGTTTTTGTTGCTATTATGAATGGAATTGATTCCTTAATTTCTTTTTCTATAGTTACAATGTTAGTGTATAGAAAAGCAACTGATTTCTGCGCACTGATTTTATATCCTGCCACATTGCTGAATTGCTGTATGAGTTCTAGTAATTTGGGGGTGGAGTCTTTTGGGTTTTCCACATAAAGTATCATGTCATCTGTGAAAAGAAGACTTCTTCTTTGCCAATTTGGATGCATTTTATTTCTTTTTGTTGTCTGATTACTTAGGCTGGGACTTCTAGTACTATGTTGAACAATAGTGGTGAGAGTGGGCATCCCTGTCATGTTCCTGATCTTAAGGGAAACAGTCAACAAAACTAAGAGGCAGCCCACAGAATGGGAGAAGATATTTTCAAATGACATTACAGATAAAGGGCTGATATGCAAGATCTATAAAGAACTTCTCAAACTCAACACTCAAAAACTAATAACCCAGTCAAAAAAATGGGCACAAGAACAGACACTTCTCCAAAAACAATATCCAAATGGCTAACAGGCAGATGAAAAAATGCTCAACATCATTAGCCATCAGGGAAATGCAAATCAAAACCATAATGACATACCAGCTTACACCAGTTAGAAGGTCAAAAATTAACAATTTTTGGAAAAAATTGGATCTTGGCGAGGCTGTGGAGAAAGGGGCACCCTCTTATACTGTTGGTGTTACAGCCGCTCTGGAAAACAATGTGGAGGTTCTGAAAGATGTTAAGAATATAGTACTCTATGATCCAGCAATTGCACTACTGGGTATTTACCCCAAAGATACAGTTGTGGTGAAAAGAAGGAGCGCATTCATCCCAATGTTCATAACAACAATGGCTACAATAGCCAAACTGTGGAAAGAGACGAGGTGCCCTTCAACAGATGAATGGATAAAGATGTGGTACATATACATAATGAAATATTATGCAGCCATCAGAAACGATGCATACCCAACTTTTGCATTGGCATGGATGGAACTAGAGGGAATTATGTTAAGTAAGTCAAACAGAGAAAGAGAATTATCATATGGCTTAACTCACATGTGGAGCATAAGCAATAACACCAAGGATTATAGGAGAAGGGAGTGAAGTCCAAAGGTGGAGAAATTAGAGAGGGAGAGGAACCATGAGAGACTATGGACCCCAAGAAACAATCAGGGGGTTTCAGAGGGGAGGAGAGTGGGAGGGAGGGGGTAACAGGGTGATGCGTATTGAGGAGGGCATGTGCTATGATGAGCACTGAGCGTTATAGCTAACTAATGAGTCATTAAACACTACATCAAAAACTAATTATGTACTATACAGTGGCTAACAGAAAATAATAATAGTAATAATAAAAAGAAATTAGCACAGCAAAAACTCTGACAATTAGATGGCGCTGTAATTGGTTACCCTTCATTTATTAAACTTTGTGGGTTGCTTGCTGACTACTCTCTTTTCTTTTCCTGAGTATTCAGCTTCCTGCCCCACTTCTCCAACCTTCCTCAAAACAAACCTACCACCCAACAGGCCACTGAACAAACATGTGCACCAGGTACCTTTTAAAAATTATTCTTTTCCTTATAGACCCCATATTTTAAATGCTTTGGTCTCACAAACAAATTAGTAATAAACATTTATTTTTGGATTTTTATTAATCAAAGACTGTGTGTCAGAATTTCTGCTCAGAATATGGCAACTGTTACCAAATGAGTTTGTTTTTCCAGCTAAAATCAAAGAAATTTAGAGTTTTAGACAGTGTACCCAATTAGTCTCATCAAAGATAAACATGCAGCTTCTACTGGGCTTTTTGAAGTAATGGCATTGATCATCAATACTCCCAACTGTCTTTGACAACTTCTGGGAGGGAATGTCTTGGAACCCAGTTTGAGAACCAAATCATTAATTCCTGGGTGCCTGGTAGACATTTTATAAAATCCAGGATGGTGATGCTGCTTCCCTAAAAGTAATACCTGCATCTCTTTCTTGGCCAACTTTGGTCATAAATTCAAGCTACTTGCCAAGATGAAATTCTCCATTTCAATGGCTTACGTGCCTATGAATAACATATTTAATTCTTTTTTTTTTTAAAGATTTTATTTATTTGATAGAAACACAGCCAGAGAAGGAACACAAGCAGGGGGAGTGAGAGAGGGAGAAGCAGGCTTCCCACCCAGCAGGGAGCCCGATGTGGGGCTCGATCCCGGGTCTCCGGGATCATGACCTGAGCCGAAGGCAGTTGCCCAACCAACTGAGCCACCCAGGCGCCCCAACATATTTAATTCTAAGGTCTTAGGATGCACCAGGAAAATTAGGCCACATTTAGTTTAAATGAAATCACCCAAGGTCTTGTATGGTGAGTTACTAACAGTAAAAGTGACTAGAACCCAGGATATCAGAGATCATTCACAAGTTTCACAATTAGACCACACTTCCTCCCGGATACAGTTTTTAAGACCTTCAAATAAAAATAAACAGGTTTTCGGGCTGCAAGATTTCAGTGTTTGTTTCATTCCCAGTTAGCCTGAAACCCACCCGTCCAGATGTGTCTGGGAGAAGAAAAGATGGTAAGACCAAATGTTGCTCAAAACCTTGGAGACAAGTTTCCAGCAAGAGCTGGAGTTTTACTACATTAGGGATCAATATAGGCCACATCTCTCAATTCCTTTATGCTTGTTTCCACTGCACAGTGAGTGCTGGGGCTCAGGGCCCGGTGGCACAGAGGCCGTAGATGTCCCGGACGCAACATTCTTGAATCCTGTTACAAAGCACGCTTACTATTTAGTTTCTTCTGGTGACAAGGGGACTAAACTTAAAAGGGGTGAAAATTTTACAGCCGAAGTGATTTCCAGCCAGTCTTTGCATTAGAAACTAATCCTAACAGTCACCTAATCATCTCCACCCTACCCCCAAATCCATCCCTTACTAAGCGTCTTCCTAATGAGGTGTCCCAAATGGTTTCAGGTGGACTCACACTGGGGCACATGCGGGAGAAGATTTTTATTATTTTTCTGAAGAGAAAAGAGCTAGAAGGGACTAAAGCATGAACTTTTTCAAGAGAATTAGAGAAGACCTCTAAAATTTATCATTTACCCTTTTACCAGGGCCACATTATCAGCCTAATAATCTCTCAGCAAGCCCTTACTGGGATGGCTGCCGGAAACCACTGAAGAGTGTCCAGGGCAAGAATTATCAGAGCCTGGTTCATTGTATTTTTGGTGTCTAGATTCTAGAGAATTCCAGAGGACAGCAAAATACAACTATGTCTGAGAAACCACCCAAGAAGTCTAGAGACTGTTGATGGCTCAGCCCATGCAGACCCAGAATAAATGGACAAATTGCAAAGCCGTAATATTTATGGTCAGCTGGGATTCTGAAAATGCAGAGTGTGTGAATTAGTGATGTCTGGTAACCTTCAAAAAGGAAAGGAGGACCTCAGCTTCCCAGAATGGAGCCACATATGGCCAAGGTGTAGATAGGTATCTGTCAGTTGCCCTTCAGGCATAATCATGGAGGCATTACCCAGGCCAAGGGTCCAGTCCTGGCGCAGAAATTAGGAATGCCAAATAAGAGCTTTGCGATTTTCTTTCCCTGGTCTGGATATAAAGATGCTTGGAAGAGGCCATAAATCCAGCTGTCACGTGATCCTGGCTTCAGCCCAGAGCCTCTCACCTCCCTAAGTCAGGTCTCAGAGCAACTTGAACAGGGCAGAGGAAGATAATTCTTCTGACTGTGGAAAATATTAGATGGTGAAATAGATGACAAAGAGTGCCTGGAAAATCTCTCTAAGAATTATGAAAACAGTTATTTAGACCACTTCTCTGTCGGCCTAATATGATATAGGCACAATTAGCCCTATAAGCCTCAGTTTCATCATCTATAGATTAGGAACTATAGTTGTATCTACCTCAATTTATGGCTGTGAGGATAAGATGATGAGTAGTGTGTGTAATGCCCTGAGCCATGTTGTTGTAAGTGAACCCTAAATGATATTATGGGGAGAGGTTCTTCCTTCCTGTCTTTGAGGTAAGACATTCTAGCCGATTATTACCTAGTTCAAGAAAACACTTTCTCTTGCTCTTTGCACACATACATGCACCCATGCCTGGTGTATTAAAGGAAGTGTTCCTTTATTTTAGTTTATTTAATTTTATTTATTTCATTTTATTTTATTTTTTTATTTTTTAGAGAGAGAATAAGAGAACATCTGTACACTAGTGAGGGTGTGGGGAGGGACAGAGTGAGAGAAAGAATCCTAAATAGCCTCCCACACAGAGCCCAGCACAGGACTCAATCTCATGACCCTGTGATTAGGAGCTGCGCTGAAACCAGGATGCTTAACCGACTGAGCCGCCCGGGCACCCAAAATTGTTGCGTGAAGGCTGTATTGTGCTTAATATTTTAGGGCTTGGTGAAAGCTATAGCTTGTCTGCTTGGACAGTCCTGGGGCTCAGAATGATCTTGAAACACTGAATGGTGGAGAATGAAATGCTAAACCAGTTTTCATTGTCCTGCAATGCATCATTTTTTGTACTCATTGCTAAGAGAGTTTTCTCATTCACATTTGCCCTGAGCCTGACCAAATGTGACAATGTCACAAAGATCATGGTTCTTTTGGTTCTGATACAGTAATATTATGATAACTTTTAAGCACTATGCTGAGTGTTGCACACACATGGGAGCTCATAGAGCTTTTTGTTAAGACTCTCAGGTGGCTACTATTTGTCTCTTCATTGAATAGGAAATTGAGGTTCAGAAAGTGTAAGCAGCTTGACCAAGCTCACAGAACCAATATGTGTAGGTCTGGGATTTGAACTCAGTTCTGTGAGAATCAGACTGCAGTCTCTTAACCACTCTCTTTTCTTCACTGCTTCTCATTTGTCCATGCCAATATGACCGGTATAACAGCAGTATGATGGGGATATGGCTCTAGTCTTCAGAAGGGGCACTGGGGGAAATGAGCCATCATATGATGTGTCAGAAGAGTTGTCTGTCCCTGTCCTTTTCCTGAAGAGAGGTGCTTTGTCATACCAGGCTCAGCAGGGTGAAGACCCAGCCCTCCTCTTTGACCTTTGCTTGCCTTCCTTTTATTTCATAAATCTAGCTGTCCTTTACCTTGTAATTTGAGAAGGCCATCTGAAGTTCATATCCTCTATTGCTCTGCCTCTTGGTAGTCAAATAAAAAGCACAGGGATCAGATTTTTTCTGTGAATTGAATTGGAAATTTGTTGAGCATCTTATATATGATAAATCTTTGCTCTTAACTCCATCCCTGTTCTAATCTGCATTCTGCACATGAGGAATCAAAGCTCAGGTTACCAAATACATCTGAGGTCAGAAATGTATTTGGTAGATAAACTGGCATATAGATCTTAGTTCTAATTGAATACAATGCTCTTGCTTTTTGCTTCTGCTGCATCCGGACACTCTAACATGGTGGTCCTCAACCAGGGGCAATTTGGCCCTGCAGGGGACACTTGGCAATGTTGGGAGACATTTTTGGTCTTCACATTGGGGGGGGGCAGCTATAGGTACCTAGTGGATAGAGGCTGCTAAACATCTTGCAATGCACAGGCCAGCTTTTACAACAGAGAATTATTAGACTCCAATGTCAATGGTATCAAGGTTGAAAGATCTTGACCTGAGATTCTGCAGGAGAAGCTGTGTGATGTAGTGGAGTAGGAACAGGCTAAAAATACCAAGTCAGCCATGGAGATCTCACCTCTGCAGGGAAGGTCTAATTACCTCTGTTTCACATGCAGGAAAACTGAGGCTCAGAAAAGTGAAGCAACTTGCCTGAGATCACACAGTTAGCAATTATTAGAGTTGAAATTAAACTGAAGGCCTTGGGATCAAATCCAGAGGTCTTCTCCTTTATCATACAGGTACTTGCTGGATTCTTGCTTTTCTCCTTGAATCTAGACTTTGAAGTTTACCTAAACATTATTTAGCTGGGTCAGTGGTTCTCAGACTATCACATGCATCAGATTCACAGAAAGACTTGTGAAACCACAAATTGCTGAGCTCCACACTGAGTTTCTGAGTAGGGGCTTGACAGGACCAGAGAATTTGCATTTCCAACAAGCTCTCAGGGCTGCTGCTGCTGCTGCTGGTCTAGGGGCTGCACTCTGAGAACCACCATGTTAGGTCTGAAGTATGTTTTCCTTTCTTCTTCCCTTTGGAAGCTTCTCTGGTCTCCTCCTCATCTCTTGCCCCCCTGACTTTCCAGGGACCCAGGAGTGCTAAATGGGCAGCCTGGCTCCCACAGGCTAGCTGAGGCTGACAGCCCAGTGAAATATTAGTGGAACATGTGAAATGTACAGTCTTATGAATGCTCACGGCAGAGCTCAGCCAGATTACGTGTGTTCCTTAACAATTGTTAAGATTGTTCTTTAACAATCTCCTGGGAGTGAATTAAAATCATTCGCTGGTGACACAGATGGGTGAGCTGGTTCTGGGTTGGGCCTAATCTGGGTCTGAGAGCATGGGCTGATGTGTCATCTGAAACACTGAAACCTCTCCCTGGTGTCTCCTGGGGAACGGAGGCTGCCCTCTGTGCACAGAGGCAAAAGGGTGGAGGTGCAGATGGAGGCCCATCCCCTGTCCCTTTGTCTGGCAGCTGTTTTTCTCACAGGGTGGCTGCTTTCAGGCAGCAGTAGGTGGTCTGCCTAAGAGGCTGGGAAGCCAGGCTTCCCACAGCCCTGGGGGCTCCCTCCCATTTATTACCTCTGAGTGCTTGGAACATCGGATGTGCCAGAGGTCCAGGAATTTGTGATGAATGTACAGTCAGGACATGTGCTGTGCTCAAACTAGCATAAAGTAGGCAAAGAGGGGGAGATAGAAACAAGTATTTATCGAGCCTGATTATGTGCCAGGCATTGTGCTCCATGTTTTACGTCACTTCATTTAATCATCAGAACAGTTTTGCGTGTTAGGTACAACATGCTTACCCACATCCATAAATCTTGTAAGTGGAGTCAGGATTTGAACCCAGAGTAATCTGACTCCAACAGCTGTTACCTTTCCATTTAATGAACGTGAGAAAGAGAGAGAGAGAAAGAGAGATGAGAGAGATAAGAGAGGATGCTTAAAAACTTGAGGTTCAGAGGAGGTGGGGATGCCTTATGTCTGATGACCTCCTTGGCAGTTCTTGACTTTAGCCGATCTTTGTCAAGTAATTTTGGAAAACCCTTCTTTTGCTCGGTGCATAGAAATTTAGAATGAGGGGAAATAATACATTAGTATATGCCCTGAAGGGTTTGTTTCCATAGTTAGGTAAGTGACATGTGGAGTGACTCCTGACCACGGAACTTTGCAGGAGGTCCAGTAAATTCCAAAACTATTAATGGGGCTTTAGAAGAGTAATAATACAAGATATTAGGAAGTTGAGACTTGGTCATGGTAGAAATGCAACTTTTTCTCCTCTAAACCAAAGTTTACCATCTTATTTTAGATATAGACAGAACTTTACTGTTCTTTTTTTTTTTCTTTTTTATGAATAGGAGAAATAAATCAACCTGTTTCCTATAGTTTCCCTGACTTAAAAGAATAAATTCAAAATAGATCTTTGTAATTTTATCCTAGCCAGAAAAAGACCAAAGAAACATGAACCCTAGGAATTGCCAACCCACCCTCTGTTATCCCCCGATGCCTGGGTCTTAATTTCAAGTAGATAAGGGACTTGAATGATGAAACATTTTTGGCATTCACTCATCTGGAGCAAATTGTGACATCCATGGGGTTGGAAGAACTAAACATTTAAACCACTGTTGTGGATAATTGGCCTTGAGCCTCCTAATCCCATAATATGCTTAGTGGTGTCTGCAACAGGCCTGACTTCTAATACTGGCCAATTGAAATTAGACCCACTTCACAACATAAGTAATAATACCTTTTATTACTGAATACCTTTCACAATCTTGTAAAGCATTTTCAGTCACATTATCTCATATAATCCTCAGAACAACTCTATAAAGGAGATATTTTCATCTTCAGTTTATAGAAAAGGACACTGAGTCTTGAAAAGATCATAAAGTAAGGGGCAAAGTCCTAACTCAGTTTCAAATTTTAAAGTCCTATCTGAATGCTCATTCACTGTATTTCTATCTGGCTCTTTGTTCCGTAAGTTTGACTTCATTCTTTTAATTTAGAGATTAGATTGAGTTTAAAATAGCTTTTCTTTGATATAAGATAAACCTATATTCTTATTGAAAACAGAAAAAGTCAGTGAAGGAACTCTATTAACCTTAATTGAGACAACTGCTGTCAACATTATGCTGTAGTTTTTTCCTATACATATTGAATTAGTATTTCTTCGTTTTGATTGAATTCACAGTACATGTATATCTTTCAAGAGCCTCTAGCACCAATTCTAAAAACTTAGAGTTGCTCTGAAGAGATCTGGAGTGGCTGGAGGGATAGAAGAATGAATGCATGCATTCACAAACATGTGTGGAACACAAAAGAATTAGAAGAAGATGTCCCTGCACTTGAAATGATTACCATCTAAATATGACAAGACTGGACATTTAATCACACAGCGAACTTTTGGAACTAACGAAAACATAAGGTAGCACCTAAACCCAAAGGTAATAATGTGGTATGAGTGTCATGTTTAAGTACTGGGAATGGAATTAAGCAGCGTGAATTGGGACTAGTCCAGGGGAGAGTTCTTGTGTGTAGTGGGATAGGGGACATACAATCTTCAGTTAAATCTTGAGAGTAATAATGTTTGTGGTTGACAGAAAGGTATGGCTCTCTACTCTTTTCTAAAATGATGGCACACAGAAGAGTAACTGACCCAGTAATACCTGAAAATTGGAAGTTACCTGTATTCTAACCATTTTCCTTTGGTGCTTGGGTCCCTTGAATGAGAGTACAGTAACATCTGTGGGCCAAGGAAACATACTCTATTGATCTATTTATTGAAAATATAACTGCAGCCTGTGTTTCTGAAGAGTGCTGCTTCCTAATCACTTGGGGAAATAAGAAAAAGAAGGGAAAATAATAGTTTTACTATTTAAACTTTGGGGAAAAGAAATGACACAAGCTAAATAATTTACAGATTAAGTATCTTGAGTGCTAAGGAAGAGGTCAGCTTTGTTGCTTTTAGAAGAATGATTTATGGGTCTATTTACCTTTTAAAGTCCTGCTGTGACATTTTGGGAACGTGGTTCTCCATTGATAAGTAATACTGTACTGTGATAGATGTGGGAACAATAGCATGAGTTTGACCAAATAGTTGCTCTTAATATTTGTTTAAGAGATAAAGAAGTCAGGCGACATTTTCTATCAGTATGTTGTACAGTACTGCAAAACTAACAGCTCCAAGATTTAGCATAGAAAATGAGAAATTCACAGGGAAACTCTGGGTTGGCAGTTTGAAAAGGCCATCTGACATCAGTTGGATTCCTGAAATACCTTTTCCTATGGTCTTCATGATTCATTGGAAAGTACACAGAATTTGAAGTCAGGTCTTTGTTCAAATCCTAGCTCTACCACTCCCTAGATGTGAGCCTTTGGAGCTGTTCCTTAACCTCCATAAGGCTGTTTCCTTACCTTCTAAATGAGGTTAATAATAGCCATGTCACAGAGTTGTTGAGATAATGAGAAAGAGTTACATGCGTAGAAATGTTATGAAGACTCCAAAGGCTGAGACTGAGACTATTTGGAGGAAGTGTGAAACTACTTCACATGGGGTAGGACAGGACATGCCTTTTGAACATGTAACTTTAAGCAGAGAGCTGAAGTGTGAGAAAGAACCATCCATGGAAATGGTGGGGTGTCAATCATTCTGAGTAGAAGGAATAGGCTGTGTAGTAGCCCTGAGGCAGGGAATAACCTGGAGTATTTCATGAACCAAAAAAGAGCAATGGCTGTGGCCTGAAGAGCAAAGATGTGAACCGCTAGGGAGGGATGAGGCAGGAGAGGTCAGCAAGTGTAGGTCACACATGAGGTCAGAGGTCAGCAAGTACAGGTCACATAGGAGAGAGTTTGGATTTCATTCCAAGTACAATTTTATCATTAATTTTGTTTTCTTCCTGTTGTAATTTCAACCATTATTTAGCACTAAGAACCTGCCAGCTGTCCTCTGATTTTGCAGGAATTCCAACAAGTATGTGCTCCACAGATTAAGGAATAAGTAGTGGAGTGAGGAGAAAAGCATATCGTGCTGTAAAGTTAAGCTTCTGGAACCTGCCATGAGGGGTTACTGTGCCAGTGTTTGTCACCAGCTTATGAAGGGTCAGAGCTATAGTGATTTTAGAGTGCCTCCTGTCCTGCTCCCTCAAGGTATAGATGGCAAGGAAGGTCTGCACAGGGCATGGTTTTAAGCTAACTGGGAGAAAGAGATTTAAACATTAATTTATTGACAGTTTTTTTATTTTCTAGAAAGGGTGCTGGTACTTTCTTGTTTAATTACTTTTATCTTCACCAGTAATCTGTAAGGTAGTCATTTTAGTCAGGTTTCCCATATGAGAAAACTGAACAAATTGGCTAAGAAAGTGAACCTATGGTATAACTACTCTGGAAAATAATGCTGATTTATTCTGTTAAATTGAACCTTCACATATCCTTACTGCCCCCAATTTCTGCTTCCTGTAGGAAATCCCTACACATGAACACCAGGAGATACATAGAAGAATGTACAAGGAGGTATTGTTCTTTGTAGTAAAGAACTGGAAATAATCCAAATGCCCATCCTGAAGGAAATGAATGAATAATTTATGGTATAATCAACAATGGAATATCACACAGCAGTGAAATAAAGTGACCTACAGCCACCCACAACAGTATGGATTTCATTCAGTATAGAATTAAATGAAAACACGTCCCAGATGACTTCTTAGAACTTTACACTCTTATAAAGTTCAAAAATAAGCAGAACTAAACAATGTGTTATTTAGGCATTCATATATATTTGATCAAACTTTTGAAGCAAAGGAATGATAATCATAAAATTCTGGATCCTAGTTACCTCTGTGTGAAAAGGCAGGGTTTAAGATAATAGATACATAGATAAATAGAGGTAAACATACTTCATGCTCTTAAAGAGAGTAGTGGGCTAATAAGTATTCATGGCATTGGAATGTCTAAGTGAATGAGTGAAATAAAAGTTCACCTTATGTAGACCATGATGCCAGTATGTTTGAATGAAGATAACAAATAATTTCACTCTACAATTGAAGTCCATTAAAAGACAAAAATAAAAAAGTGACTTTTATGGTTTTTCCATTATGCTGGGGATTAAAAACAAAGATTTGACATTGAGTAGACCTCTGAGCTACTCACTTGAGTAGTTTCATTATGTGTCTACAGCCACTGCTACCCATATACCCCCAACAATATCACAAAATTTTGGATATGTATTGTTTATTTTATAGATTTGTGATCTTCAAACTTTTCTGTTCATATACCTAATCAGTAAAAAATTGGGGGGCCTCCACTCCTAATATCTGTGAATTTACTGGTAAATTATGGATATCTACTATTATTAATAACTCTATATTTTTCTTTTTACCAAGGTAAAATGAAATATAAATAGAGGTTTGAATAGTTAATTTCTTCCCATACTCCAGTGAAGTATCCTGTGCATCTCTCTTTAGGGAGATCTATAGATCACAAAACCCTATTAACAACTGCTTTAATTTTGTATTTCAAGGTATCTCCTCTGTCCCCCACCATAAATTTTTTTATTTGAGGTTTGTGATGTCCTTGAGAGGCAGAAGAGACAAACAATGTTATTTTCATGGCCCCGCTTGGAGAGAAGGAAGCCCTGAGAATTCTTGTTATTGACCAAGACCCATGTGCAAAGTAAAACTTGATTTAAATGAAACAGAATCCATGAGACCCATGTGCAAAGTAAAACCTAGTATTACCAAGAGAGTGACAAAGTTTGGACTAGGAGCAGGATGGCCTGGCTCCTGCCATTATTTTGGGAGTTTCTAGTCAAATACCAACAGCATCCTGTGATTCTTAAAGCTGGGCCAGCTTGGCTTCCAATCTCAGCTCCAGTTCTTATTTGCTATGTGTGCTCAGATGGGTTACTCAATCTCTCTGAATCTCAGTTTTCTCATCTGTAAAATGGAGAGAATTCTATCTGCCACACATGGTAGTTGTAAGAAATAAAAATGAGATCAAATAAAGTAAAACCTAGTATGGAGCACAAGGCAGTCCATAAACGTTCGTTTTCTTTTCCTTCTTATTCCCCCTTTCATAGTCCATTATATTGACAAATGTGATAAAGCAGTTTTGGGAAGGCAGGGCAAGAAGCAGTAATTGTGAAAAGCCTATGAAACACAGTTTTATGTATTTAACTTAAGTGCAGAAAGTCCTATGAATAGTATTAATCTTATCTCTAAAGCTATCTCATATTTAGATAGGACTTTGGCCTCTAGGTGGTCAGTGCTATCACAGTGAAAGTAAAACAGGCCGAGGCTTCTGAAAGCAATATGGTCCATGAAGACCTTGGGTCTCTTTCACTTTTTTGATAGTGAATGTGATGCCACACCAAAATGTTTTATAAGTGTTCCCATAATATTTAGCTAATGTCTAGATCTTTAATTTTTAATAGATTTTCCTTCCTTATCTCTATCTGAAGGAAAGGAAGAGCGTTTTTGCATCTAAACTGCTCTATCGGCATGGGAAGAACTGGCTAGTTTGGGCACCAGAGAATTCTACAATTCATATGTGGCCTTGTCTATGAATAAAATTCCTATAAATGTAACATATAATAACACATCTCTACAGAGCTGGCCTATTGAGTGCCTGCACGTGTTTCTAATTTAAGTGGGATTGTTCTCTTAGGAGATTCCATTCTCCCTTAAAAAACACACATGTACAAACACAAAACTTGATTTAAATGAAACAGACACCTTAAGAATCTTAACAAGTAGGATTGACCTTTGAAAATAATTCTATAAAACTGTATTGTGTTTCCCGAGTGCTGCCAGGAGGCCTCGGACAGATCAGTGCATTACAGCTCCCTTCCTTCTAGAAGGACAGATAGTAGATCCAGAGAGGAACAGAATCCATGAGACCCATGTGCAAGGGTGACTCGCTCCAAATCAGTCAGTACTGTTTTTCCCACTGTGCCAGGCTCTAATCAAGAACCCATCTCGCTAGCCCATCTCAAAATGTGCCACCTCTCATTTGACAGTAGCAAAGCCTTTCAGTGCAGAGACATGGGGAGGTCACCTTTCTGGGTATACAGAGCATGTATGGCCATTGACATACATGCATGTGCAGGGACATATTTAGATCTATGTATCTATCCATGCATGCATGTTTTTTTTTTAAATTTAATATTTTCAGTATTTCAAAATTCATTGTTGATGCACCACACCCAGTACTCCATGCAATCTGTGCCCTCCTTAATACCCACCACCAGGATCACCCATCCTGGATGCATAGTGGTGACGCATCTCCCTTCCAAAACCCTCAGTTTGTTTCTCAGAGTCCACAGTCTCTCACAGTTCGTCTCCCCCTCCGATTTCCTTCCCCTTCACTTTTCCTTCCCTTCTCCTAATGTTCTCCATGTTATTCCTTATGTTCCACAAGTAAGCGAAACCATATAATTGACTTTCTCTGCTTGACTTATTTCACTCAGCATAATCTCCTCCAGTACCGTCCATGTTGATACAAAAGTTGGGTATTCATCCTTTCTGATGGCTGAATAATATTCCATTGTATATAAGGACCGCATCTTCTTTATCCATTTGTCTGTTGCAGAGCATCTCGGCTTTTTCCACAGTTTGGCGATTGTGGCCATTGCTGCTATGAACATTGGGGTGATCCGAGCATGCATGTTATTGACCAAGACTCTGGGTTTATTGCAATATCACAGGTATATTTTAGGGAATGAGATAATAGGACAAAATATATGAAATCTGAGGGCAGTTTACTGTTTTGTTGAAGGAATGTGATACCTTAAAAATGGGTTGGGCCATCTTTTGAACTTCATTTCTCATGGTTTTGCCCAAGGCAGAAGTGCTGCTTCCACAGATTGTCCAGAACTGGCAGACCCACAGAGACAGGAGTGGATTAGTTGTTGCCAGGAGCTGGGGGGCTGGGGGCGGGGGGCGGGGGGCGGGGAGCAGGGAACATGAAGCGGCTACTTACTGGGGACAGGGTATCTCTGGGGATAATGAAAACATTCTGGCATTAGACGGTGGTGATGGCTGCACAATGTGGTGAATTTACTAAAAGCCTGAATTGTACACTTTAAGATGGTTAAGACAGTGAATTTTAATGTTAAGGGAATTTTGCCCCAATTGCCAAAAACAGAGAGGGACCATGACTAAGAGTGTTAAGCCAGGGCACAAATGTCAGATCTCCTAAGCACAAGGGAACCAAAGACTGACTGCATCCAGAGGATGGCTGAGAGGTGCTCCCAGGGCCTGGGGCAGGGCTAGGAAAGAGGATGGTTGGGTTCCAGCAGCATAAAGAGGCAGATGAGGAATCTTGGGGTCAGGACGAGTGGAAACACACTGAGGCGGTATGCACACAGGGAGTAAGTAAGTTCTCTTACTACTAACTCCAGAAGGCACTTTCTCACCTTTCTCTGGCCACTGGCACCTGCTTACCTGCCCCAATTTGGATGTTGTTTTCTGACACTAGATTATGTTCTGGAGAATAACAGCAGGGAGTGCTCCCTAAAATGCATCGGACTGGTGTCCCAAAAGTAGCCTCTGCTTTTCTTTGCTGCATAGACTCCAGCCTCGACGGGTCCTAGTTCTGATGCCACAAGGTATCGCTTGCACCACTGGGAACAGCCCTGGGATCACCCCGGGTAGCCTGGACCAGCAAGGAGTGCTGGATGCCAACTGTCCCAGTTTCCGTGGCCAGAACTTCACCCACATAGGCTGACATAAAGTGCGTTTCTCCCTGACAAGCAAGCCCAGAGTTGTTTCTGAGTTCAGAATGAGAGGAAGCTAGTCTATTTCGAAGGTGAATGAAATTGTGCTTTTTATTTGGGAAATGAGAAAGCCGAGGCTGAGTAACTAATGAATGCTTTTTCTTAATCAGCTCTCTTATGAAACATTAATGTCAAGCCTAAATTTACAAGTGTCATGTATAGATTTTTTATTTTGCTCATATAGCAGGACCAAAATGGTCTCCTTTGGCATAGACTCTTTTGTCTTGAAAAATACCAGTAATGAATGCTATGAATTTCTGTATCGGAAAATTTGAATCACCCTGGGATCCACATGAGTTCCTTGATGAAAATGTGAAATTAATTTTGTACTAAATAAAACTTGAAAATGGTTTCAATTACAGGGGTGAAATGTGAAATGAAGAGAGTAATTCCACTGTATCATATTCTCGTTTCATTATTCTGAATTTTTTAAAAATCATCTTTTCTAGATACTGTACAGTTTCATAAAGACTTTGAAATTGTGAACATTGGGGGTTGTGGTGATACTTAGTGCAAACCTGTCCCCTTATAAAGTCTGTTAATGCTTTGGGCTGGTGGGGGAAGGGAAGGCAGAAACAAGTATTTATGGAGCAACCTTTGTATGCCAAGATCTGGGCTAGGAAATTTCACATATGTTCTCTCATTTAATACAACTGTCTGAGATAAATATTGCTATCTCTGTTTGTTTTAGATGGAATATGAAGGCTCACAGAAATCATATAAGATGACAGAAGTGACAGAGATTATAAACCGGCAGAATGGGAATTCAAGCTCAGGGGGGTGTTCCCCTCCCACTAAAGCCTGCTTTTCTTTGCAAGCACTAACCCACCACTGGGCAAAGGCAGACAGGCTCCCACCCCACACAGAAGGCCTCTCTCTAGCCCTTCCCCCTCATCAGCCTGAGCATACCCCCCAATACCTTACATGTGGCCTGGGTTTCTAATCTTAGTCACCATCCCTGTACCCACAGAACTGACCCTTCGGTCAGAGTCCCCATGATATTCCAGGAACTGTGATCTGGGGACAGTTCACAGCAGTGAACAAGGCACAGTTCTACTCACTAGGAGCTCAGCTTGGATGATGAACTTTGCAGCATTCGACCTCAGTGTCTTCACTTAAAATGGTGATAATGATACTTGGCCTTAAGGGCTATGGTGTAGGTTAAAGTAGTGTCAAGCGTCTCGCACAGGGCCTGGCTTGAAAGAGGAAATTGAACTATGTAAGTTCTCTTACTACTAACTCCAGTGTCTGGCAAGAGGCAGAAGAGAAACTTCTTTAGAAATGTTAAAAGGCAAGATGGAGTTGGGGGCAGACAGTATTGGGGGGTTTTCTTCCACTGGTTGCTATCCAAATCTTGGTGTAGTCTCATCAAATCTGAAAGTAATGGCAGCTCCTAACCACTGGAGTAATTTGAAGACAACTTGGTGGTAGGATTTTATGGTTGCAAGATGAGGCCTGAGTGGAAATAAATGACTTCTTTCCCACACTTTGCAGGCGATGCTACTTGGGCTCTTAGCCTCTCTACTCTGTCAAAAATGGGTCTAAATCAGTGGAGGAAAGGAGAAATGTTTTCCTCACTCTAACATTCAACTCTACTGTTGGCCAAAGGACCCCCTTTTTGAGGAGCCAGCATTTTTGGAATGAAATGCAAGCTGAACCGTTCAAGGCAAAACAAAGATCCTCAGTGCAAACAGTGAGCCCCCCCCCCAACCCCCCAGGGACCTGACAAAGTGAAGAAAAGACAAACCAAAGAAAAAAAGAGTGAGTGCTGGTGTGTGTGAAGATGAAGAGCTGTGAATTTCTGGGCTTGGAAAGCTTGATAGAGGCCCAGAGCAGAACTTAATCTGCGGTTCTAAGCTCATGGGTGCCAACCACTCACTACTCTGTCTTTCCTAAATTATTCAGAGCAGGTCCACCCTGACCTCTCCTGTCACCCTGTAAGGCAAGTAGAAGGAAGGACACAGGAAACTGAACTACTAGAGTGTGTTGGGAACTGTGCTAAAGAACTTTATGACCTTATTTCCTTTTGTCCCCAGGGCTACCCTAGGAAATACCTGGGATTGCTCTTCCCGTTTTGCTGGTAAGGAAACTGAACTTCTGGTGGATAAGAGCCTTTTGTCTTGTAGATATGTCTGCTTATAAACCATAGGAAATAGAATTTGGCCTTGTGGGTGAGGGAATACCTTCTGTTTATGCTAAGAACTTCACCCCACAGAATGTGACCCTTAATGCAGTCCGCAATTCGCAATCACTGCATGTCATATAATATGGTTCATCTGCTCATACTGTAGGCTCATTACTTTGCAACTTAAAAAATGCTTGGGAGCTATAGTAATGCTCCAAGTCTATTTAGGTTTGGCAAATCAACAAGCTTTTCAAGTCCATTGAAGACAAATCCAGACAAAATTCAAAGAGCTTGAAAATGATCACTATGATTTGGAAACGGAGGGGAGGTTTTAAGTGGACTCTTCACCCCACATTCCCAGTGTCCTGGATTCAAGTTGTCTTTAGTTTCCTTAAGTACAATGATGAAACCTCATCTTGACTCTCTGGACTTACTGGCAAATGGGTTTTGGACTATGTTCCTTGAATCCCAGGGTTCCTTGAAGGATCTCCATGGATCCTTTCCTTGGGGAAGGCTATGGTGAACATGAAGGGGCTCCCAGCTATCTCCCTCTCACATATCTCTTCTATCCCCTTGCCCACCTACATCTTAATGAGAACAACCCTGCTCTACTGGTTTTATGTATTGGCCTTCCCCTTTGGCTTTAATTTAGAAAAGCTACATTGCAACTAACAGCAGTTTTAAAACAAAGGTTTTAAGGATGGTAGCTCTTGCAATCTAATACAAAAAGTCCTCCTCTGGGGAGATTTACCTTAAGGTTAATGGCTTGGAGAGTTTCACCTGAAGGAAGATGGGCCAGAATTTAGGGAAGCACAGTTCACTTTCCAAAGTCATGTCAGCTTATGGAACTAAAAAAGAACAAAACCACTATGAATACAGAATATATCAGAAAAAGAACAAAGTGTCGTAACACCACCAGTGAGATCAGACTACCCTTAGCCCACAGACTTACTGATTGGAGTTTTCTGATGAGGCAGACAGACTCATGGAAGGCTGCCAGGAAATTCCGCTAAGCCAGCCCAGCGGTATAGTAAAGAGCTAAGGAGTCCCAAGAGAGGGGTGGGAAAAGATTGGTCTCTGTTTCTCTACCCCTGATGTGGGCCTTTTTCGATTAGGAAGTGGAGTGTGAAGGAAGTTATCGGGGGTGAAATCAACTCAGCAAGAAACCTTTTTAGACCAAAGCCCAAGGAAAACTAATAAAACCAGTTGGGCTGCTTCATGCTTATCATATGTTGTGCATGTATGTTAGCTCGCTTTACAACAAAGACAGACACCCCCAAAACAAAGCACTCAGTTCTACAAAAGGATTTCCAAGCCCCCAAAGGATGGCCTGGTTATTTCAAGAGGCATTTGCTACGTGAAACTCTAGTATAAGCAAATATATTCTATTTCTAAATTAATAATTGAAATGAAATGTTGCCTAGTCTGGGAACTGGAGATTATATTGGGCAGGGTGGAACAAAGCCCCCCAAAGCACAGCCTTAAACAAATTACTGGTTCTATTTTTCTTCAACACTGAGCAGTCTGGAAGCACATGGCTGCTGATCTTAGAACCATGGCTTAGGATTTTAGGGTTCGGGTTCTTGGTAGTCTCTTGACTTTCTTTTGTGCACAGCCATGCCCCCCCTTCTTCTCTGGCACCTCTTTCATGTTCTAGATTGTATGAAGGGGGTAGACAAAGAGAGAAACTGCAGCATATGGCTGATTCTGTGCTCCTCCTTGTCCTATTCCCATCCCCATATCTTAAGGGACTCTCTGGTAACTTCATCCAGCAGCTTCTGCATATATAACTTAACTAGAACCATGCCACATGCCATGTTGGAAATACAGTCTTTTGGCTGGGCATCTTTGTTGTTCCCAACAAAATTGGGGCTCATTTCTGAGGTAGAAAGGGAGAGGGCATACCATTCTGACAGTGGTAGTACCTACCAGACCTAGAAGAGGACTCCCTCCTCTCGCTCCTTGGGACACAGCCATAACTCTGCCTGGCCTGCTCTAGTCAATGTTTTATAGAACTTTGCTCTCACTGTGGTTTGCTTTTTCTCTTTGTAGTGGATTCTAGTGTTCTCCATGACCTCACGTTCCTCATTGGAATATCATACCATGTGATACCACGTCATCCTCTGGCTAATGACGGTTACAAGTGTGACTCATGTGAGCCATGTTTCTGTACATTTGGAATGTTGTACCTTCAGCAGATGAAGCGGTTGGTGCTGGGATTGGGAAAGCTCTTGGGTGACTATGGGTCTTCCTCTCAGGGTTTGCTGTCACAGGTCAAAAGTGCACCAATGCCAAGTCCCCGGTTGGTTCAAGTGTAGCTACTGTTTATGGACACAGCTGAGAAATGTTTCAAACTTAAACTCTGATTGTGTCTTTGTCTCCTCCTCAGTAGTAGGTGACTGCAGATCCTACTTTGCCAAAAACAGGTGAGACTATTTGGCTTGAAGTGGCCTTTGTGCTTTAGAAATCTCTGTATTTTTACCCTTCCTCTTTATTTCACTTCAATTTTGAGGAATCCAGTCATTTGTTTGTTCCAGTGCTCACCTCTGCACCCCCCACTCCCCACCATGGCTCTTGATCCTGCCCCTCTCACCTCCTAAAACAGTGCCTATTTTACCACCTAGCCCTCTCTCCTTTGCCTTTGCAGTCTCTTCACCTCAACAAACACCTTCTCATCTGTGTACAGACCATCATGCTACCCCTCACTTTGTCCCTCTTCCTTTTCCAGCTGTCCTGTTGCATCTCTTGGTGGATGACCCTCTTTGCCCAGTGCTTGCTTGCTCTCTCAGTTCTAGTACCCACTCTTCTCTTCTAACTTAAGAATGGTAAGTGCTCAGGGGCGCCTGGGTGGCTCAGTTGGTTAAGTGACTGCCTTCAGCTCAGGTCATGATCCCGGAAACCCAGGATCGAGCCCCACCTTGGGCTCCCTGCTCGGTGGGAAGCCTGCTTCTCCCTCTCTCACTCCCCCTGCTTGTGTTCCCTCTCTGGCTGTGTTTCTCTCTGTCAAATAAATAAATAAAATATTAAAAAAAAAAAAAGAATGGTAAGTGCTCAGAAAAAGACTGAAGATTAACAACTGTTGGCTCTAGATTGAGGATATTATTGGTGATTTTATTTTTTTTTAGAGGAATCTTTTTCTTTATTCTTGTATATACTTTTGGGGTTTTTTTTATGCCAAGCATATTATTTTTAATCAGAAAAATAGCTTAAAGTTGGATAAATGTCTCTCTAACTAGAAGAGTAGGTGGATAAGAGCAAGAGAGACATAGAAGTCAGGAGAAGTGGTGTCAAAACTTATTATTTTGCAGTTCACCAGATGTCACTCACTTGGTTTCCTCATCCATAAAATCCATAAAATGACAACTATAATGCTTACTCTCCATAACTCCCAGGGCTTTTGGGGGGATTAAATAAATTAATATATGTTAGAATGATTCTTCTTAAATTATCTGGGGTAAGGACCAGTTTGTTTCTTTTTTTAAGAAATGAATTAACTATAGTGCATGGTTATTTAGATTTCCTTGGTTTTTACCTAATATCCTTTATCTGTTCTAATATCCCCTCCAGGATACCACATTATATTTAACTGGTTTGATTCCTTAGCTCCTCTTGGCTTTGGCATTTTTCAGACTTGTCTTTTTTTGATGACTTTGTCAGGTATTTTTTTAAAGATTTTATTTATTTATTTGACAGAGAAAGATCAAAAGTAGGCAGAGAGAGAGGAGGAAGCAGGCTCCCTGCTGAGCAGAGAGCCCAACGTGGCCCTCGATCCCAGGACCCTGAGATCATGACCTGAGCCAAAGGCAGAGGCTTTAACCCACTGAGCCACCCAGGCGCCCGACTTTGTCAGTTTTAAGGAGTAATGCACAAGCATTTTGTAGAATGTCCCATTATTTGAATTTTTCTATTTTTTTCTCATGAGAAGAAAATGTGGTTATGAGCTATTGGGACAAAGACCACAGAGGCCGTCCCCATCACATCATATCAAGGGTCTAAACTATCAACATGACTTATGACCACTGATGCTGACCTTGATGACCTGGTTGGAATATTGTTCTTTTCTGATTTCCATTCTTTTTATATGTGCTTCTATTACATATAACTCTGACATAGTTCTTGTCACATGCAACTCATTGGGCAAGTACAACCAACGAGGTAGTTTGTCATGCATGTGGATGTCACAGCCATGTCAAATTGCCAGAAAGTTTCCAATACTTACTCTCAATTTTGCCTGCTTATTTCATCACAGGCCAGTAACAGTCTGAGGACTGGCCTGGGTCCATGACCACACTTCAAGTCGCTCTGTGCTATCACATACAGCACAAGGAGGCTTTAATAAATCATTTGAAATCAAACTGAGCATGATTCAGAAACAAAGGGTGAACTTGAGTTGGAATCTTGAAATCATGGCAGTGAGAATGGAAAGGGGTCTTGGCAGAGAAACTTTTCAGTTCCTTTGTCCTACACATGTGGGGTATGAGTCTCAAGGGAATGGAGAGGTTGGCTTCCCATGGGAATGTGGTGGCAAAGCCAATGCTAAGCCTGGGGTCTTATCCCTAACCATGGCTCTTCCCACCATGTCACTCTGATTGGAATCATTGAAAGTCTGCCCGCAAAGAAGAGCAGGGAAGAAAACAGGTGGAATGGGGAGGAGGCTTAGATCTACAGCAAAGTTAAATTTCTCCCTGACTCTCTGACCTTCTGCTACCTTGTGAAAACTAAAATGAGCAGCTGAGAAAACCAGAAGGTTTAAGGCGAGGCAGAGGTGCTTACTTGGATTTAATTGGTATTCTGATAATTGGAGGTAATTTATGCTTTCGAGATAAATAAGTTAGTCTCCCTCTGGCATTGTTCTATCTGTCCTGTCTTAGTGCAGGTCAGAGAGAAAGAAATCCAGGGCTAAGGATGGAAAACAAATTAGTAAGTGGTGGGGTTGTCCCCTCCCCTCCCCTATCCACTTTTATTTTCCTTAAAAAGGAAAAATAGAAAAAAAAAAGAGATGGAACGGAGATGTGGGTGAAGAGCTAGGGAAACAAGAAATCAGGGGCATAGGAGAGGTTTACTCATCTGACTCGTTTTTCTGTAGAAATGTATTTAGGATTAAATTAGACATGACATTTAGTAGACTCCCAATAGAAAAATATTTTCTTATACCTGAAGGGGCTCTGGGAAAATGGAACAGCCTGGCCACCTGACTTTCCTGGCCAGGGTCTGGTGGGAAGAGTAGGTCCCACAACGTAAAGTGTAATAGGCTGTACAGGATCTGAAGTGTGATGGATGAGGGGACCCTGGGGCTGCCTGCTTGTTAGCCTCCCTCATTTACTTGTCTCTGATTTTGAGGTTTTTATCTTTAGGAGAGAAAGGTGGTATAAAATACGGATATTATCTGACCAGGATGTTATCATCCCTGCTTCACACCTTTCCATGCCTGTGTGATGAAGCCCACACCCCTCACTGTGGCACAGCAGGCACCCAGCAACCTGGGCCAGCCTCCTCTATGCCACTTTTCACCCCCACACTTCTGCACCTGTTCTTTCTTCATCCTGGAAAGCCCTCCCTCATCACCTGTTGTTGAGATCCCATTCAATCTTGAAGCTCCAGTTCAAACATGCCCTCCTCTGAGAAACCTAATCCAACTCCTTGGGCTCAATCAGTAGCCCCAGTCCCACCCCCTGCTGCATATCGGAAGTGTCTACAGCCCAGCCCTTACAACATTGTTTTCAACAATCATTTATACACAAAACAGCTACCGAGTGCTACTGTGTTTCAGGCACAGTGCAAAGGGCTTTACATAACTTTCTTATCGACTCCCAGGAGGATCTAGTATGGAAAGGAGAGCCTCTTAGAGGCCGAGTAGTGTGCTCACAGTGATAATGGTCTATGGAAGAGGGGTTTAAACCCAGGACTTTCTACCATTGAATCCTCTCCCTAGCCCCACTCACCACACTCAGCCCCGCGTCGGATATCCATGGACCTCACTCCAGCTCCAGGCCGCCCCTCGGCTGCAGCCTTCTTGAGAGGAGAATCCCCACCAGATTGTTCTCTGAGTTCCCCTTGGCTCTAGCCCACAGAAGGAGTTGGGAACTATTTGTTGGCTGATGTAAACTAGCTTGCTTGAGCTCTCTCTCAAAATCTTACCACAGTAAAGCCTTTGACTCGAAAGTCTGTAGCTGATGCTGCTCACATAAAGAAGAGCCTAGCAGTCGGGAAAACTCCAGGCTGAGTCTTAGTGGCTGGTGTGTGATTTCCTTGATACTCAGGGCTTTCATGGTTAGAAACAGAAGGCTTTGAGTGCGAATGAAGTCTTTTTCCGAAAGACCAAAGTAACTAACCTCAGCTCTGTCCATCTCAGATCTGCTGCAAAACTTGACTTTTCACATCAGTTTCTAACCCCTGGCCTGGGCAGCGATCTGCTTTGAGTCTAAATCACCACCAAGCAGCTGACAGCTTTGTACCCATCAAGGGTGTATTTGGAAGCCACTGAGTTGCCTTTTGTTTTCTCTCTTGTCTAGGGACAAATCCCAACTTCTAGGCTTTTGAAGTAGCTCAAAGAATGAAAAGGCGTGCCTGTAACAAGAAATTCAAACACATACATGCACACGTGCACACATACACACACTTTTATTTGTGTGTTTGTGGATATGTGCTTACCTCATCAGCTTTTTTTTTTTTTAATATTTTATTTATTTGACAGAGAAACACAGCCAGAGAGGGAACACAAGCAGGGGGAGTGAGAGACGGAGAAGCAGGCTTCCCGCTGAGCAGGGAGCCTGATATGAGACTCGTTCCCGGGTCTCTAGGATCATGACCCGAGCCGAAGGCAGTTGCCCAACCAACTGAGCCACCCAGGCGTCCCCCTCATCAGCTTTTATTGAGTCTCTAAATGGAGTTCCTTGGCATGTCCATGAGAGAAAACAGAAGTGGAGGGCTTTGAAGCCAGGATTCATGGCGTCCTCAGAGCCAGAAGGACTTTCGCCACCAGGCCTCAAGTATGCTTTCCTTACCTTGGAAAAGTAATTCTCAACTATTCCCACGCATTTCTTTTCCCTCATGATGTTAGCAAGCTTTCCACACCCAAACCCCACTGGGATTTTAAGTACAATTACAGGACGTTCATAATTTAATTTAGAGGACTAGCCCCTTGACAATGCTGATTCTTCCCACATAGGAACATCATGTATCTTTCCATTTTTTTCACATCCCTCAATCAGATTTTAGATTTGTCTCTATACAAGATTTGTGCATTGCTTCCACTGTATTTTTCAAGGTTTTGTACAGTTGTGGCCATAGGTGGTTTTACTGTTGAATTGATGCTATTTTGTTTTTGAAAAGAGGGTACCCTGAAGCCAGGCAAGTGGGCTGTATTCCTGTTGTGGGGTTTCTACTGCCTCACGCCATGGGCACGTGCTCATGGGCAGCAGGGGCCTGGTACCCTGCTGAGATTCAGCCTCTGAGGGTGATGGTTCCTGAATCATCAAGTAAAGCTGGGTCTGCCTCAGTTGCTTCCCCAAACCCGGGGCTTCGATAACCATCTGTTGTTGCTCACACATCTGCAGATTGGTGGCAATTTAGCTCATCTAGTTGGGGCTTGGCTGGAGTCCTTGGCTCAGGACTCATGGCCTTGCGATGAGCTCGCTCTGCAACCCTTCACTTCTTGCCATTGGCCAGGGCAAGTCATAGGGCAGAATTCAAAGTTAAGGACAGTGTGGTGGCTTAGCTAAATGGGAGCTATGTTTCCCAGATGGCCTCTTTTGCATGATTCTGGAATAGGGCTGGCCCCACATGAGAAATGTGCACACTATCTGAAAGGTGGAAGTGAACCCATGTTCATGTCTCTGGCTGCTGTTCTCACTGGCGATCTGCTGGCCTGCCTTGCTTGTGTGGGCAGCAGCCACCCCATACCTCCTTTGGTTCCGCCAGACTTCTTTCTTCAGCTGCTCTGAAGCACGGGCTTGGGCTCATGGGCAGCTTGAGGGTGATGAGGGAGAGTGAAATGAACCAACTCTTCTGCATATCTTCTGAGTGTTGGGGGCTCAGAGGCAATGAGACACCCATGTAGGAATGAGCACATCCAGTTGGCCATTGCTCTGCCCCACTTTGCATACAACTTTTCTGCCCATGTGATGGCCCGCTGGCCTCAGGCCTGGCACGAGATGCAAGCACAGTGCTTTACAAGGGACTGCTTAAGTCACTCCCGAGATCACAGAAGGTCTCTGTCCTGTAATAAATCTAGCATATCCCTCATCATGATTCTGCTTCTCTGATGGAACCCTTACTGATGCAGCTAGGGGAATACCCTTGGCCCATGAGGAGGCCAGGGCCAGGGAGGGGAAAGAATTGGGGCCAGTCATTCATTCTCCCAGGATCACTATGTACTCCTTACAAAGACAGGGAGCTTGCACACAAATCTTTTTTGAATATTTTTTGTAGGGATGAAGGTAAGTCACATTCCAATTAACTTTATGAACATAGCAAATTTAAAAATCCATATGTCACATATTTCTTTACTACAGATTTAAGCCTTTAAAAGATCAGAGAGACTTTCAGACACTGACACCTCAAGAGAAGTTACCAGTACTTCATTATAAAGGGATTTTTAAAAAATAGGCTCTCTTTTCTATCAAAGCTGAAGGTCAGATAGCATTGTAACAAATACTTCTCCAACAAAATTATGTACAATAATTAAATTTCTAAGGTCTAAATCCTGACCCACTTACTTGAAAGAATATTTGATAGGGTAATAGGGTAGAATAATTAAACAACCCTGGTCTCTTTAGAGTTCTTTTTAATAGGATTTGATCTTTAGTATAAATAATTTCTCCTCTCATTTGCCTACCACCATCCTGGATCCCCATTTGTTACTGGTAGAAGCTGTGGGCTTAAGTAACACTTTAAATGTGAATTTCGTAAGAAGCCTTTTGTGCCTTTATTTTTTCTTAAAACAATTTTGGTTTGCCTGGACCAGGACAAGGCGAGGCAGAGGTGAGATAAGATGCCTCAACGTTCTCCTGACAGCTGAACTAAAGAAAACCTCTCACACACACGTCATCTGATTTACCTCCTGTCATTTTGATCTCTCCTTCTGACAGTTCTGATCTAACTTTTTTTTCTAAAAAGGGTATCAATTTCAAGGTTCAGAGTTCTTAGGATTTAGAATCTTTGATTAAAAAAGTGAAATTTAATCTTGATTCAAGGGGAGGGCATGTGAGTTTAGTACATTTCTCCTCTGATAGAAGACTCCTGTGACCAGTATTTATTATGGTAATGCTTTGTTATTATAAACCTCCTATGAATAATATTTTGGAGAGCTACCACACAACAAGGCATACATTCTAACACTCCTGTTGGGAGGGGGATGACATCAACGAACTGAGAAGCATAATTATCTCATGGTTATGCATGCCTCTGAAGTGTGTTATTACTTTTGTTTTTTACAGCTTGTAGAATATTTTCATTGTAGGTGAAGCATCAGACACATTTTTATTCAAAGGAAGAGAAACAAAACGAAGGTTGTGTGCGCTGTGTGTTCTCAACCGCACCCTGGGGCCCAGTTCTCTCGCTGGGGAACTGATTTATAACTGGGCGTCTCGCGGGCGCCAGCACATTTTCCTTTATTGTCTGTGTCATGGTCTTCTGATAGCCCTGGCACAAAAGGAGTCATTATTTGGAAATAGCGATTAGTCAGTTTCAACAGGACTGTTTGCCGGTTTGCCTGCAGTAAATACGGTTTTAGGTTGATTTAGTAGAAAAAATTAGTAAAGCTTGGTGTTTGCTTGCTTGGTGTCCTAAAAACCAAGTGCTCCCGGGGTGCCCGGTGGCTCTGTCCTTGGGTGTCTGCCCTCAGCTCAGGTCCTGATCCCGGAGTTCCAGGATCGAGCCCCGAATCAGTCTCCCTACTTGGCAGGAAGCCTGCTTCTCCCTCTCTCACTGCCCCTGTTTGTGTTCCCTCTCTAGTTGTGCTTCTCTCTGTCAGATAAGTAAATAAAACCTTTAAAAAACTAACAAACAACAACAACAACAAACCATAGGAAAACAAATACAAGTGCTCCTGCAGTTGGCATTTATCTCTTTATCAGAGGGTTTAAGGCCCTATAGGGAGGGCTCAAAGGGGGAAATAGGCAATGCTGGGCAAAGAAATTGGATTAGCAATAAATACTTACCAAGTGTCAAGTGGTTAACTTAAAGTATCTCTTTTAATCCTCACGACAACCTCCCAGGTAGACATTACTGAGCTTTTTGCAGAGATGAGGAAATTCAGGAAGGTTGGGATAGTCAAAAGAGCTGCCACGTACTGCTAGAACCTGATCAGATCAGGGTCTGCTTGTTCTATAGCTTAAACACACTTTCATTCAACTAGCGCTTCTTAAAATGTGCTTAGAATGGGACTACTATGGATGATATGTGGAAAAGGGACATTTGGGCTGTAATCAAATGTATTTGGGGAATGTTAGATCAACAACACTTATACGCCTTTAGAAAAAAAACAAAAACAACTGCAGAACTTCTCAGAGCTTTTAGCATAAAGTTTTGCAGCATTTCTCAAGTTTATTTGACCTGCAAATGCCTTTTTTCCACACACCCCCCCAAAAGAGACAGTACTAGGGATCTTACAAATCCATTAGCCCCACAAATGCTTTTCAGTGGAGCATTTGGTGGCATTACTCTTCCGAGAAACACACCCACATCTCTGCTGTTGCTAACTGGACATTTCCTCCCATCTGCCTGGAGCTCCCTCAGCAATTGTGCCAGATTTGAATCCAGAAAGAGGATTTATTTGTTTGTTTTTTTATTCTTTTTATTTTGCCACTTAGGTATGGTTGTATGTATGGCTTTGAGAAAAGAGTGAGCAAACAAGCCAGAATCTGTGCCCAAGAAGGTAAGTGTGTGAAACCACGCCTTTGCTTGTCTTTTTATTTTACATATAAGCACTCTGGCTGCTGTTCATGATTCCTCCCTTGTTCAGGCTTCTGCCCCAAGCTGGTGTGGGAAGCAGGCCACATACATGGATGATGCTATAATGTGATGTGATGGTGGATGGATGCCCAGAGTATAGTGGGAACACAGAGGAAGGAGGGACTGTATTGGAGAAGGAAAGGAGGGACAGGAAGAGATGCCTGGGTTTTAGGGATGGAGTAGGATTTAACCAAGTGTGTAAGAGGAAAAGGATGGTTCCCATTGAAGGAACAGTTCTAGGAAAGGTCTGGAGTTTGGAAAATGATCTGTTTGAGGAAACCGAAGCAGTCCCAGCCATGGCTAGAACATAAACTAGGGGGCAGGAAGGTGGAAGAGCTGAGCTGCTGAGATGGATGGCAGTCAGACCCTCCATGGAAGACCGTGTATGTGATTTAAGGGACAAAATTCATCCTATAATATACAGGGAGATGTTGTGGGGTTTGAAAGAAACAAGCAATAGGATCAGATCTGGGTTTTGACAGATTTGCTCTGTGGATAAGATCCCAGCTCAGGGATGAGGAAGCTCATTATGAAGCAGTGAAGGGAAGGGAGGGTGTCTCCTGTCTCCTGCACTATGGCAGTGAGAACAGTAATTAAGAGAAGAAGATTTGCTCCATATGTTGGAGAGCAAAGGATTGGGGTTGATTGGAACTGAGGAGTAGAGAAGAAGAAGGACAAAGCATGGATTGGGAATGAGGAGCATGCCTATTCATTCTGATCTTTTACATCAGAGGATGTGAGAGAATTGTGGAAGCCCCTTTATTAATATTCTTCCATTCTCCTTGTTCATTTGTTTCCTGTAGAGACCTGGAGAAAATTGCTCTGGCAATTTAAAAGAGGTCTTAACTTAGGCTTGTATGTTAAGTAGTCAACAACTTAACCTGGGATGTTGAAAAGCCACAGGGTGTGATGTCAGACCTGGACCCAATTTCCACATGTACCATGTCCTGGCTGTGCTAACTTGTATAAGCTCCACAAAATTTAATATCCTTATCTGCAGAATTGGAGATAGTCTCCACCCTAGCGTGCAGGTGTGAGGGTGATTTTCTCTGAGGGCCTTTCTCTGTGTTTGCTGCATTGGATGCAGCCCATCTGGCTGGCTAGGCAGGCGGCCCCTTCCTTCCCCACCTGAAGCTTTGTGCCTGGTCAAAGAGGTCAGTCTCCTTATCAAACAGACAAGAGCCATCCTTCTGCTTTGGTATGTGGGAAATTGTGCTCCTCTACTTATCCTTCCAAATGATCCCTCAAGGTCCAAGAAGAAGCTTGCAGGGTGTTTGTGAGGGGTAGATGACATCACAGATATAAAACACTTTGTAAACCCCAAGGGTTTCTTGTTATTATCCTGGACACGGATTCTGTTCTTTTTGGTCATAAAACTTATCTGGAGAGAATACCCTGGTATGTTTTCCTCTCTGTTCCCTTTGCTTTGTACCACTATTCTATAATTGCTATGTGGTCTTTGTGATTTGCTGTGTTGCTTAATGATGGTGTGTTACAGCAGGACTCCTGTTCATTTGCTTCCATAGTGAATGAAAGAATGACCTGACCACTAAGGCAGCCGTCCCCTAGATGCCCAGAGGCTCTGAAGATCATGTCCTAGTGTCCATGAGAATCTTCAGTGACTCCCTCTCCATCTGGGACCATATAGGCCCTGTATTGGTTTTCTTTTACTGTGTAATGAATTGCCCCCCCAAACCTAGCAGCTTAAAGACAGAAACATTTATGTGGAACCACTAAGGCCTATGATCTCGGTAAAATTCCTACATGAATCTTTAATGCCTTGAGAACCTGGAGTGACCTGCTGTTTCCACAACATGTAAGCAATCCTCTCTAACAGAGTTGAACATTTCCCTTTTGAGCTTGCTAAGTTGTGGAAAATAAATATGAAAGAGCTTTTAAGATGCCTCCTGATCCGGGGTGAGAGTACAATTGCCCCTTTGTTTACCTTAGTGTAATCGGATCATGATCTAGCTGCTCCATTTGGATGAAGCCTCGAACACATATTAACCTGTTGACTGTGTTAATGGTAATCTAGGAAGACCTCTCAGGCTCCAAACCCAGCTTTTTACAGCCAAATGTAGAGTGGCCTTACCTTGTTTTCTACGTTGATTCTCATTAAAGATTTGTATAAACATAGCCGAACGATGAACTGAACGTTGCTTTTTGGTGCCAGCCAATTATGTCAATTGGCTTTTGCTGGTGGAGGGTGTTTTGCTCTACAGAGTCTGTAAAAGGTGGAGTCATTGGGTGTTAGTTGACCTTGACCTGGGAAAGGGGAGGACTTACCTCTGTATATCATGGTCCAATAACAGACTGCAGTGGTAAATGTGGGGGAGTCTGTGGCTTTCCATCCCCAAGGAAACAGAGTCTCACTCCCCAGAAGCACCACAAGTGCCTAAAGGAGGTTTTGTGCCACTCTTCTCATTGACCCTCCTCCTGCCTCCATCTGCCCCAATTAAAGCAGCGAGGCCACGACCCACTGGCCGCTTTCCTGGTTTCACTCAGCCGACCCACCCTCTTTCTGCCTTTAGAAGGCATGATGGATTGGTTTGAAACAAAACCATCTCATTCCCAAACTGAAAGGTTCCTTTTTACGTTTGGGAACAACTTGAAACCACTGGAGAAAATCATGTGCCAATTATGTATAAACTCCTTTACCACGAGGTATAAAGGAAGCCATAATTCGGGGGGCTTATGTTTGATTGAATTCATCTGTTTCCATTTTGTAAATAGAACGCAGGGAGAATCCATAGTGGTGGACAGTTGATAGAATGCAGCTTCTATTTTCCAGGCGAAAGAAGGGTGGCCCTGTTGCTTCACTCCCTGAAAGCCAGGCTTCTTAGGTGTAAAGGAGCACAAGAAACTTCTATGCTGGAAGGGAGGTCAGTCTTGTTTGAGGACACACCAGAATCACCCACAACCAGAGACATAGAAGGGAAGGGACCCTGTTTTGTCAACCACCCAGCCAAAAACAACAGCCTTCAACTGGGGAAACACCCCACCTCCTCCGGAGTCCGGGATGAGATTTACACTGATGGGTCCTTGTTTGCCAGCAGCTGACAGCTCAGACTTCACCCTTAACATCCCTGAGTGTGTTGGTACTAATTAGGTGAAAAATGAGATGCATTGTTAAAACTGGCTTTCCTTTCCTGCTTGGCAGCTTGACATTAAGGGACACTGAAACCTCAAATTGCCTCATAGAAACATGCCCGAGGGTAACTGCATTATTGGGAAGAGGGGAGGGAAGACCCAGTAAGGGAAAGAATAAAGGTCGGTTTCTGTGTTCTTGATTTTAAACTCCCTGTGATGGACCAAGAGGATTCCTTGCTGTGTAGCAGAGAATGGCCATGCTCACAGGTGGCAGATAAACCTTTCTTAGGTATTTCTTTCTGCCAAGGCCACCTTGAGTCACTTGCCTCTATTTTGGCGACAGTGATAACTGGCCCTCTGGATTTCTACCCATTTTAAATCATTTTCTCTTGCTAGTTTTTAAAATATAAAAATACTTATCTCCAAAATGAAAATGGATTGCTGTTGGATAGTCACTACTGTTCTTATTAGACCAGCTCTCGATTACCCCGGGACCAGGGGTTTGAGGCTCACATTTCATGCATTATGCAGACCCTTGTTCTTTCCTTCTCCTCATCTCTAGTCTAGTCTTAATTTAATTCTGCAGATCTTTCATGAGAGCAGAGTGGTTTACATGGATGCTCTAATTTAATCTTCTCAACTGCTTTGTTTTTATTCCTGTTTTACTGAGAAGGGGAGCAGGCGGGGAGTCACAGCTTCCCTGAGACTACCCAACTAAGAAGTGGTGGGGCTTGAACTAGAATCCAGCAGTCTGTCCCCCAACCCAAGCATTAGGTGCTCCACTTTAACCTGTAAGGGTGTTGCTTCACCCCGGCAGGAGAGATTGTGCAAAGGAGGGCCCAAATCATGAAACACAAATAAGATACGTCAAGGCTCCCCTGTGAAGGAGAATGACACCAGGAAATGGAATGTGGGATTCAGACACAACTAGGGCCTTGCACCAACATTTAACCCCCCAGGCCATTCTCTCCTTCCTTGTCTGGATCACTGGAGTTCTGGAGCACCTTCAACTCTCCAGAAGGAACCAAGTCCCAATTTTTTTAAGATAAATGTTACTTTATTACAAATGGGGGGAAAAAAAAGAAGTGCACCATAGCTTCAGGGGCAAGTCACTTCTGATATGCTAAAACAAATGTAGTTACAAACTGCCTGCCCTCAGTAGTGAAAATTATGTTCAATAGTTATGGAGAGTTGTACTCAAGTGATGGAGCCTCCTGCTCCTCCACAGTCTTATAATTGTGTTTTTTCTTCATGATTTATGCCACAACCACACATCTGACATATTTTTCCTGTTATTTGTTTCAGGCACTAGAATCTCTGAGGCTTTTCCTAGGCCTGAGACATAATGGCTCTATTTTTCTTTTCGGAGGATTTCCATCCCCCTTGGGGCATTCAGACCTTCCTGGCTTTGCTTGGTAATTTGAATGTAACTTTTCTCCTGAGGCAACATTTTGGAATTTCTGGGGAACCCTGTCCCCTCTACCCAAGTTTTATGAGCAAGAGGTAGCCTATAGTTGGGGGACAGACCTAGACTTTTTGGAGGGTCAACCCTATCAGCATTTCCAGGGTAATTTGTCTTTGTGGGATGGGTAATGAAGGGGTCTCAGACACTGAGTGGCAGGGTAATTTGCTCCTTCCCAGACAAGGATGGGCTTATCAGGCTTAACTATCCAGGCTAGGAGATGGTGCAGCTCTGACAATATTTGCCTTTGAAAGACTGGGAGTCCACGAACCCCAGCGCTCTAGTTCCCTTCAAGGCAGCTGACCTAATCTTACCCTGATGTAAGCAATTTCAGTTCATTGAGATTCTGCCTAATGATTCTGGTGATTTACATTGTTGTCATTCTTGAGCGTTATTACGTTTTCAAAGAAAAGGATCAGGCCTGTGGAGACATTTTCCTCTAAATGCTTTCTTTGAAGGACACTGCTCACCATGTAAGGGAGAGAAATGAACAAAAGAGAGTCTGCTGTAAGACAGCCAGGATCTCTCCTAAGAACTCCAGAAAGAATAGTGCCTATTGTACTCTGATGGAGTTTAGGTATCTGTCATTCCCTATCTCTCATACTGATGCCTCGGACCAGTGCTTGGGTCTGTGGGGATTTTTAGAATTCCACTGGGCTCAAGTTTGGCTTGATCCAATATTATTCTCCAAAGCAAGGTCCCCTTGATCCCACAGAACGGGGTTCCTATGATTCCAGAAATGGAGCGGGCACTCTGTGAAGCTCTTAGATTCAGAGAGCATGCTATGAGGGGAAACTCAACAAGCCTACTGGTGTTTGGAAGACTTGGAAGAAAATTAGGGCAAGGGATAGGAAGATAGGCATATAGAGACTATATAGGAAGATAGAGACTATAATTATTACTTGAGGGTTGTCCTTGCTGAAGGAGATGGTTTGGTCCGGCCAGATGATAAAAAATATCACAAATGGATGGCACAATGCCTGATGTCTTTCCTTCAACATTGAAGCCCACGTCATCTGTCATTTGAATTACTTTTTTAAAAGGTTTTATTTATTTATTTGACACAGAGAGAGACACAGTGAGAGAGGAAACACAAGCAGGGGGAGAGAGAGAGAAGAAGCCTTCCTGCGAGCAGAGAGCCTGATGCGGGGCTCAATCCCAGGACCCTGGGATTGTGACCTGAGCCAAAGGCAGACGCCCAACGACTGAGCCACGCAGGTGCCCCTGTCATTTGAATTATTTTTTTTTAAAGGTTTTATTTATTTGACAGAGAGAAACACAGCCAGAGAGGGAACACAAGCATGGGGAGTGAGAGAGGGAGAAGCAGGCTTCCCGCCGAGCAGGGAGCCCGATGTGGGGCTCGATCCCGGGTCTCCGAGATCATGACCCGAGCCGAAGGCAGTCGCCTAACCAACTGAGCCACCCAGGTGCCCCTCATTTGAATTATTATAAGAGCCTCCCAAAGCAGTCTTCTTGCTCCCATTCTTCCCCTTCTCTTCAACAATCTGTTATCAACAGAACAGCATTCACATCACATCACACCTTTCCTCACAGCGTACCAAAGGCTTTCTCCATCTCTTGGAATAAAAGTCTTTAGCGTTTGACAAGCTGCACAAAGAACTCTTCTTGACATCCTCCTTCCCCAAACCAGCACCTCTAAATTCTCATCCAACCACTGAGACCCAACTCCCATGTCATTCCCTTGGACCCGTGTGTGTCTCTTAGCCTTCTTGCGAGGTCTCAGTTTGAGCCCTTCCTCTACTGTCACCTCATTTTTCTGTCTTCCTTTCTACTTCCCTGCTGCTCTCTGAGGTTCTTGCAAAAGGGACTGGGTCTTACTTACCTCAGAATTCTCCCAAGACCAAGTGCTCAGGAACTTAGTGTTGAATGAACAAACGAACAAATGAACGAACAAGTGTGTGGCTCTTTCCCATGCGTGTGCGTGTGGCTTGGGTTGAGGCAGACAGACTCCCCACAAAGGCCCTGTTAACACTCAGCACCACCCCTTGTGGGCATCAAGCTCCATGGCTGCGTCTAGTAGCAAAAGCACTTCATTCTCTTGTCTCAAGAGACACTGAGGGTCTGATCACAGTTCCACTCTTGGCTCCTAGTGAAATGAAGCATGGTGACAGATCCTTGCTTACTCCCTCGGCCCTGGGCTAGGCCCCAGGAAGGGTGTGGAAAACACCTGTGGACTCAGGCCTGTGCTCTGCAGGCCCTGCTCAGGGGCAGCCCCCCACCCCCTAAGCTCTCATAGAGCCGGGCTTTGTAGCCTGGCCCCCCCATGCTCTGTGGCTCTGTCGACATAAATATTGTTCTTTGAGGCATTTCACTGTGGTGGGACAGGGAAGGAAAAGTCATCACTGGGGGACACGTGTCTGCTGTGCCTTTCCCAGAAGACAAAACACATGCTGGGCAGAGCCAGCTCTGCAGTCAGGCTTCTGGACCCTAATCTGGGGAGAAACCCTGCCGGAGGCTCTGCAGGGGTCCCCTACCCCTGCCCCTCACCCGATGCACTGGGGGCACCTACTGTGGCCAAGCCTTCCTTGGGGGCAGGCACGTGATGTGTTCCTGGCACCAAAGAGTTTTGGAAAAATTAAAAGTGAAAAGCCATTTGCTTGTGGCATGCTGCCCAGGCGGATTAACCCAATCCCTTCAAGAGGGCTCTTCCTAAACAACTTGTAATTAATCCGGGGAGCTCATGGATATGGGAAGTTATGAGGCCAAATCACTCAGTAGGTTTCAAAAAAGGGAGTTGTTGTTCATGTGTAAGAGTACTGTCATCTTTCCTTAGATACGCTGGCAGGAAGTGTGCAAGGCCTGTCATTGGGTCCGTGGGGACAGAGAGGAAAGGCAGTCAGTCCTGGAGAACAATAAAGGGAGTGCTAATGGTAGTCTTCACAGTCACTGACTTTAGTGAGCAGTTGGTATGTGCCTGACTTCCTGAGCTAAGTACTTCATTTGCATCTCCTCCTGCAATTCTCACAAGCAGTGGATATTGTCACCATTCCTATTTGACAGATGCGGGAAAAGGAGCCCAGAGACATTAGATAACTGGTCTGTGGTCACACAGTAAGGGCATGAGGAGCTAAAATATAAACTAAGGTGCAACATCGTTAGATCAGCTCTTAAACAGCTGAGTCTTATTTCCCGTGCTGCCATGGGTTGGAGTGACCTTAGCCAGGCCACACATGTCTTTTCCCTGTGACTTAGTGCCAGGTGTTAGTTAGAGAGAGCTCTGGATTTGGGAAGTGCTGCAGGCATCAGCAGCATGACCCTACTGGAGTTTGGAGCTCATTTAATCTTTGAGTTAGGGCCCTCCTCTGATAAAGTAAACATAGTAATTCCTCTCCTGCCTATTTTGGGTGGCTAAACGTTACAATGCATTGAAGGGGGTGCCTGGGTGACTCAGTCAGTTAAGTATCTGTCTTTAGCTTGGGTCATGATCAGAGGGTCTTGTCTTCCTGGTCAGGAGGGAATCTGCTTTTCCCTCTCCCTCTGCCCCTTCCCCCTCTGCCCGCACCCCCTTCATGTGTGCTTTCTCTCAGATTAATAAATAAAATCTTTATAAAAATGTTATGATGTATTGAAATACACAATGAACGCAAAAGTACTATTCAAGGGGCGCCTGGGTGGCTCAGTTGGTTAAGCGACTGCCTTCGGCTCAGGTCATGATCCTGGAGACCCGGGATCTAGCCCCACATCGGGCTCCCTGCTCAGCGGGAAGCCTGCTTCTCCCTCTCTCACTCCCCCTGCTTGTGTTCCCTCTCTGGCTGTGTTTCTCTCTGTCAAATAAATAAAATCTTAAAAAAAAAAAAGTACTATTCAACTGTCACGCTTTGTTATGAAATTATCTATTTATAGTCATGATAAAGTGAGAGCATTAGCTAGACCCAGGCTGTCCAATTGGTCTTTCTGCAATGATGAAAATATGGTTTATCTGTTCCGTTCAACATGAGAGTCCCTAGCCACACTAGGGACTATTAAAGCCCTTGAAATGTGAGACTAAAGAACTACATTTTTAAATATCACTTAATTAATTTAAATTTAAACAGCCACGTGTAGTTAGTTGCTACTGTGGTGGATAGCATGGGAGATGATTTCAGCTCGGATACCACTCAGTCCAACCCTTTTGTTTCATAGATAAAGAGACTAAGGTTCTTAGTGGGGCGGGAACTTGCCCAAAGTCACACAGTAAGTTAGCAGACGGCAGGTCCAGAACCAGGTCTACTAACATCCTGATAGTCTCCACTTCAAAAATTCTGAATATCAGTGTTTTAGACCAGGAGATTAGAAAAGGGGATTGATTATTATCAACCCAAAGCCCATGTTAAATGAGCAGCTGGTGAAACACCAGGAAAACTGGAGCAGTTTGGAGGGTTCCCTGAGGCTCAAGAGGGTGCCAAGACAAGGGGACCCACACCCACTGTGTGAAACAGTGGGTGACAGTCTCCACTGGGAGCCTGACTTGGTTCTGCCTTGACCATGTACAGTTCTTCCTTAGAGTCAACAGACAGGAAACGCTGTTTGCCCTTGAAGCCCATTCTGACAGTGACAGAGACGCCTCTGGCTAAGTCCATCTCGCCGAGGAATGGCTTTGCCAGGAATAGAGGGCACGGGGCTCCCGTGGACTGTAATGGTATATCTGTGGAAAGAAAGAAAAGGCCTGTGGGGAGCCCGCAGCCCCAGTGCCAAATCACAATGCATAATTGGTCCTGATATTTTCCATATGTATCAACAAAAACAGCATTGCTTTCATGGGAGATGAAAGCGACCCCTTTCTTTGTTCGTATTTCCTCTTTGTGTATAGTTCCCAGGTCTCCACTGGGTTCATCATTCTCTGTGTAAAGCAAACTTAAAAGAGAAAAAGTCAGAAATTAGGGATATGGAAGGACTTAAGGAGAAAATACTTTTCTGTGTGTTTTCCATGGCAAAGAGATAGGCTGTTTTCTTCCCTTTCCTAGCCAAAATAAAATTAATTTGTGAGAGTTGTGTTGAAATCATACTCTTGGAGTAGTGGAAGCACCTAAGTGCTTTAGGAGTAGTAGATGAATGCAGATGTGGGAACTACCTTTTTAAAGGGACACTCATTCATTCAACACTCCTTTGTTTGTTTGTTTGTTTGTTTGTTTTTTAATTTATTTGACAGAGAGTGAGAGAGCATGAGCAGGGAGAGCAGCAAAGGAAGAGGGAGAAACAGGCTCTCTGCTGAGCAGGAAGCCTGATGTGGGACTCCTTCCCAGGACCCTGGGATCATAACCTGAGCTGAAGGTAGATGCTTAACTGACTGAGCCATCCAGGAGCCTCCAACACTCCTTTTGTATTCATCTGCTCAAACTGCTGCAACAAAATACCACAGACTGGGAGGACTAAGCAACTGAAGTTTATTTTCTCACAGTTCTGGAGACTGGATGTCTAAGATCAAGGTACCATCAAGTTTGGGTTCTCCTGAAGTCTCTCTCCTCACTTGCAGATGACTCCTTTCTCTCTGTCTTACATGGCCTTTTCTCTGTATCAATGGTGTCTTCCCCTCCTCCTCCTCCTCCTCCTCCTCCTCCTCTTCCTCCTCCTCCTTCTTTTTCTTCTTCTTCTTCTTCATGGTGTCCTTTTCTTGTAAGGACAGGGTCCTATTGGATTAGGGTTCACCTTATGACCTCATTTAACCTTAAGTATGTCTTTAAAGGCCCCATCTCCAAATACAGTCACCTTGAGGCTCAGAGTCACAGCATATAAATTTTGGATGGACACAGTTCAGTCCTTGACACTTCTATTGAGTACTTTTGTGCTGGGCATTGGAGATATAGGGAGAAAAAATTATATAACAACCTGGCTTCTGGGAAGCTGGGAGTCTTACAGACTTGTATAAAAAAAAAAGAAAAAAGAAAAATGATATGCAATTTTTGTACACCAAAGGCATCAAAGGAGAAAATCTACTTTGTTTTGAAGAATGGAAGAGGGGAATTCAAAGAGAGCTTCAAAAACAAGGTGCTGGGTGATTTGAGTTTCAAAGGAGAGCCTGCATAGGTGGGATGGCAGGGAAAATAATTAAGAATATAGATGGAATAGCCTGGCTTCTGAGTATTCTAAAAATACTCTCCCCAATTTCAAAGGCCTAAACTTCTATAATTAGAGATAATTTGTTTCATTCAGACATTGCTTTCTAAAGGGAAAAAAAGAAAAAGAAAACCAAAAACTATATTGGTAGGAATGATCTTGGTTACAAACTTCAAAAAACCACGATGCAAGGTGGCTTCAGCAGTAGGGGCAAGAGATATTTTGCATGAGCAGAAGATCGGTGGTGGGGGGTCTTCTGGGCATCGTTTGATCAGTAACTGAATGATGACATGAAAGTCTCTTGCTTTTTCTCTCTCCATTTTGCCTTCCTTACCACTTGGTTCCATACCTGAAAGTTTTTAGTTTTCTATTCCATTCCCTCTCAGGTAAAGCTATCAGCAATTGAATGTCAAATCAATGGTTCAAAGGCAACAACAGCGGAGGAGGCACACCCTTGAGAGCAACAACTCTGGACCCCATAAAGGTAAGCCTGGGGGTAAACCTTCCGGGCTTAAGAAGGGGTGGCATTCCACTTGGCAAACACTTCAGATACTAACCTCTCCTCAACCTTCCAAATTTCAACACGGCTTTTCCCACCTTTGAAACTCAAGGGATAGGAAGCTCTTGACATGAAGATCTATATATGAAGATCTTAAAAAGCCCTTGGTACCTTTTAGAAAACTTAAGAAGATTTTTAGGTCGAATTGGAAGGAGCATTTCATTTAGTTTGTGCTTGGTTTCCAGAAGTATCCACCTTTCAGACCATAGCAGTGATGTATGTTCCAAAGGAAGCAAACAAAGACTTCTGAGTAATTTGTAAACTGTCCAAAGTCTGGGAAATGTCTTCATGCCAGAGTCTATTGACATTTGTGTAAAATAAGCTTACCCAAATCTCTTCCCGCTCCTCAGGAAAGATCTCCTTTGACTAGTTTTCTCTTCCAGCTGGTCTTTATCTTTCCTCCATAGCTAGAGATCTCAAATGATTAGTCTTCATTTGCTGTCACAATTTGTCCTCCTTCTGTTTGTTCCCTGGATTCTGTCTGCAAATACCACCAGTGATGTTCTTGATATGTTCAGTCACCTCCTCATTCTGTTTGACTCTTAGGATAGCTTTTGATTCTACTGGCAATCTTCTCTCCTATATGTTTTTTGTCTCCGGTTAGTTCCATAATGCCATGCTGTGTCCTTTTGTTGAATCCTTCACTGGTTCTCTTTCCTCTGTGTGCAGCTTAAATTGACATGTTCTCCCAGGTTTCTGTCTGTTTCTGTTCTCTCATTTCTTCACTCTTTGGTCTATCATCTTCTCATCATCTCTAGACTCTAGGTGGAAGGCCCGCAAGTCTACATGTCCGGTTGTGGTGTCTCTCCTTGGCTCCAGAGGTGAGTGTATTCATCTTCACGTGTGTGTGTGCCACAGGTGCTTCAAAAACAACACGTCACTCCTTACCTTTTTTTTCCTAGCTTGTCTTCTCATACATATCTCAGCTAGTAAAATTGCTTTCCTTTATGTATTCCTGGCTAGAGACCCTAAAGATCCCTTGAATTAAACTTTCCTTGTCAACGAATCCCATTGTGCCATCTGTCTTGAATCCTTTAGATTTTTTTGCCATCATTTCCCTGATATGCATTCTACCCTCTCCACTCACACTACTCTAGTTTATACCCCAAGTTGGCAAACTTCTTGAAAGAGCCGATAGTAAATATTTAAGGCTTTGTAAGTCTTACTGTCCTTGTTGTAACTATTGAACATGAAAGCAGCTATAGGCAATATGTGAATGTGTTTCCTTAAAACTTTAGTTGTAAAACAAGATTTCTGGTCTGATATAGCCCATGGGACAGTATGCCATCTCCTGGTTTAGAGAGTTGTTATCGCTCACTTACTTCATTTCATGACTCAAGGAGCTGATCTCCATGTTCCAATTTTCTTTTCCTCTAACAAATTATTTTTATCTTGCTGTCCAAAATAAATATTTGTGGATGAATGCATCTTCCCCTAAAATGTGGCCTGATTGGACACATTAGACAATAAGGCACTAGACAACTTAGCCTTCTTTGAATGGGCTGCACACTCAAGTTCTATAATTCTCCCTTAACTATGTCTCCTAGCCTGGAGTATTCTTCCCTGACCCTAGATGCTAATAAGTGCCAATCTGTAAGACCCAGCTTACAAGTTACCTCTTCTAAGAAGCCCTTAATACCTCCATTCCTAAGTCAGAACTCTTCTTTCTCCAATACCCTTAATACTACACTTTCACAGTGTCATCTTCTAATGAGTCTCATAGGGAAGTTCTTCTACCTATGTTTGTCTACCTCCCCCAGTCAAAAGCTCCTTAGAAGGCAGAGAGTGTCTTCATAAGAGATTGTTTTTGCTCCTCAACATATTTCTCTGTTCAAGTACACTAGTTTCTCTACTTACAAGTAGAGACTCTCCAATTTCAGATACAAAATATACACATTTCCAACATATTGAACATATGCAAAAAAGGTACAGTCCAGAGCCAAACCAAATCTATGCTACCTACCACCTCCACACAGCATTTGGGATTTGTTACTTCAGTCCTAACCACTGCCTGTTTACCAGCCCATAACTTGCATACTGAGTCTGTGATTAGTGTTCAGGTTTTTCTAAATGGAAAAAAAAATTATCAAGTTATATTGCAAAAAGGAGTATGTTGAAAGGTATAGGAAGATGAGGCTATGATGGAAATAAAAGGAAGAATTCATTTAAAAAATGAGAATGGCAGGAAAATAGAGAATGCTGAATGCATAGACTGAATCATTTGTCCATAAACATGATTTTAAAGGCCCACAAGTGAACAAGGTAATGTGTGAAGAGTGCAAAGTCAGTGTGATGTCAGTATGGTAAGCAGTAAGAGGGGAAGATAAAGGCTGAAGAAATGGGAACATATGCTGGGGGTTTATCTAGAGCTGGTACTACTCACTATAACTACTAAATACAACATGACTACTTAAGTTTAAAATAATTGAAATTAAATAAAATTTAAAATGTGGTTCCTCAGTTTCATTAGCCACATCTCAAAGGTTCCTAGTCGCTTGTTGCTAGTGGCCACCATTTGGACAGTGTAGGTCTAAAACTTTTCCATCAGCACAGAAAGCTCTGTTGAATAGTGCTAGTCTAGGATCAGCCCAAGCAACTGTCTCTTGTCTGGAAGTGGAGTGGATAAAGCGTGGGGCTCTGTCTGAGAAGGTGAAGGCCAAATGGTAATCACGCTGGTGAAGAATATTCATTCAAAAGCAATAGATGATTTCACAGAGTTGAGGCCCACTGGAATCTGCTCAATGTCCCTGTGAAATGGAAGATAACCACCCCTGAATAGATGACCTCAGAGACTCAATAGTTCCACGTACTTGTTGAGAGCATCAAGGCATTACCAACGTTACTTGTTTTCATCTATGTAGATTTAAATGTATATTTGGGGAAGGGATACCCTATAATACTATGTGTCAAACTGAGGGTCAAATTTACTTAGTGAATCCTGAGTCAGTTAGGACACAAGCAGACCTTTCTAAAGAAAATAGAGCAGACCAGGAAATGTCGGGCACATCACACCCTTCAGGCAAATGCTGTTTTGTGAAACTTTTGTTTCAATGATATTTGTATGTATTTCTTAGTGTGAGTCAGGCCCCCTAAGTTTGCAAGCCAGTGCTTTTCAGAACATAGATTAGCAAGGGAAGGAAAAATAGGTTTAGACGGACTCACACTTCTTTGTGTGGGCCTTCATATAAAGAATACAAATTTGAACCCCTCTCTGTCAGTCACCTGGGCTTAGGAAAAAGTCAGACTTAGAAAACATCCTCATTGATTCAACCTGTTTATTCCTCCCTCTCCCTTCTGGAAACAGGTGGATTGTTACCAATTCCTAGAAGGTCTGCATCCCAGAAGACAGTTTTGTTTTTTTTCCCTGCAGTAACAGGTAGCTAGCCACTGGGGGCCTGACTGCCTGAGCTGGCCTGAAATGGACTGATCCCAAGAGTCAGGGTCAACTACTTAGAAAGCAGGTGTAACCCAGGCCTGCCTAGGAGAGGTAAGACCAGAAAGTCCAAGATGTTCTCCCTAGCCACACAGCTCAATAGTCACCTTCCTACTTGGCAAAAACAAAAGCTCTATTAAATTTTGAAAGAAAAGAATAGTGCTTGTCTTATTCACATATTAATATGATTTATTTTAAAAACCCAGATCCCGTTGCCTCAGAATGACTTATAATGCTCTGTTCATCTCTTGGAACGTTGACAATGAGAGTTCAGATTTCTCCCTCGGGCCTTCTAAATAATCTCTTTTGGAACTGGTGGGAGCCCTTGTACTTACTACTCTATACATTACACAGTAACATAGAAACCTTGATTGCTGACTTAGGCCAATTTAATTAAAAATTAAAAGGAAAAAAAAAAAGCCCAGTCTAGTGAAAATTCCTACAGATGGCCACCCAAATTTGCAGAAACCCTGCAAACTTGATTATTCACTTAAAAAATTGCATTGATTACTTATAATTGTCATTAAAAGTTTGGTTTCAAAATTCTTTCCTCAGGTTAAACATCAAATAAGTTCTGAGTGAAATGTATACATTTCTTTGTTCTAAATTATCTACATTTTCCTAGGCAAGAACTTTTTGCTTCGATGAGGGTAGATATTAAGTAAAATTTTGGAAGTAATTTTCTCAGGGCATTTGGATGGATGAAATATTCCCAAACTCTTTGCCCCTGAGCTTTTACTAGACATATACATATGTTTTTAAGTGTTTAACAAAACCGACTTCAGAATGTTTCTATATATTTGCACTTAACTCTTCAGTTTTCCCTAGGAGACACTGTATTAGTAGGGCTTAGCTACCAATGACATGCATTTATTTTTTAATTTTTAAAAAAGTTTTATTTATTTATTTGAGAGAGAGAAAGAGAGAGCAAGAGAGAGAGAGAGAGAGAGAGAGAGAGAGAACACAAGCAGTGCGAGTGAGAGAGGAGGAAGCAGGTTTCCCAGTGAGCAGGGAGCCTGATGCAGGGCTCTATCCCAGCACCCTGGGATCATGACCTGAGCCAAAGGCAGATGCTTAACTGAGCCACCAGGTATCCCTACATGCATAATTCGCAAATTGCATTGATCACAAATTCGTATCTCCTAATAGATTTAGACTCCGGGGCCCTATATTCCGATGGCTACCTCCACCTGCATCTCCATGGGCACCTCAAGTTCAACATGTCCAAATCTGAGCTCCTCATCCTCCTGCCTCCAAGCTTTTCATCTCCAGCTGTATTCCCTGTCTTGGGGAGTGGTGTAGCATTTCCTCATTTCTTAAATCAGCAGCCTTGAAGTGGTCTTGAAGGTTTCCTTATCATCAGCCCCCCATTAATTAAAAACAATGATTTTCATGAGAAAACATTAGGGTTTGATCAGTTCTTCCTCAGAAATGCTTCTTATGTCTCAGACTTCCCTGGCAGGCCAGAGGTGGGGCTCAGTGTCTCTCATCTGAATTATAGCCACAGCCACTTAGCGGGCCTCCCTCTCCAGTCCAGTTCCTCATCTTGCTTCCTCTGTGTTATCTCCCTAAAAAACAAACAAACTACTCCTGACACTCCACTGTATGCCTCTCCACTGTAAGACACTCTGTTATCTGCTGCTCCCTGCAGGGTAAGACCAAATTCCCAAGAAAGGCAAATATCCTGCACAATTGGACTCCTGCCCTCGGCCACCCTCCCCTTTCACTTCCCCTCCTAGATGTGGGGCTTCAGCCACACTGAATTTCCCTCCAGTCTTCCTGTGAAGGGTGTTTTCCTGTTCTCTGCCTTAGCAATGGCTCTTTTTCTAGAATGCTCGTATCTTAGCTCCCCAGAAAGACAACTTTCATCCTTCAACATTAAACTCAAATGCTACCTCCTATGAAAACTTTGTAATTATGCCATGAAACTTGTGAGTTTATTGGCCCTTCTTTTTCCATTTCTCTGTTATCGCACCTTTCCCATGTATCACAATTATCTGCTAACATGTATGTGGTGTTCACTAGGACTAGTCTTCAAATGTTTTTGGATCTTCCCAAATCTAGCTGTAAGGTAGAATTGCCCTTCTTGGTTTCTTTATGGTTGGATGGGACCAATGACTAGTTGTGGACAATGAATTGAGAGTGGAAGAGGTGAGTGTCATTTCTGGAATGGAGTATATCATTGCCTATGTAAGGTTCTTCAGACATTTTTCTTCTAGCATGTTGACTGGCAACATTAAAGATGGTGCCTGCTTCATCAACCTAGGCTCCTGCTCACTCACAATGGACACGTAACATGAACGAGAACCTTTGCAGATTTTGGCTGATGAGATATTAGGGCTGTATGTCACTGCAGTATAGCCTGGCTAAACCTTCCTGAGACAATATGTGTCATCCCTATGGGACAGTGAACTCCTCAATGGGCTTCAGTGTATTCTCTTGGCATTCCTATTGTCTTGAAAGTACATAGTAGGTGTTCTGTGAAATGTTAATTGAAGGAAGGCATACATAAATAAGGTATTTAAGTCCCGGAGATAAATAGAAAGCCATTAATAAAAAAATAGTATTTCCATGCCTGTTAAAAAATAATGGCCTCTTAAAAAACAAAATAATGGCCTCTTGAGAAATGTACTTAAATTCAATTCAGTACTGTTCTTTTTGATAACAGTTTTCATTAGGTTTCCTGTACAGTTTTGCTTTCTGGCTTGCATTGCAATGAGGGGAATGTTTGTTGAAGAAATAGCACAGGAATAACAAGTTTCATTTGTAAATCTCTGTATGGTTGGATGATTGGTCCTAATGCACTGTCAGTGCTTTTTAGAAAAGAGCACTCAACAATGTGCACATTGCCTTGGTTAGTTGAGCTCTTAGACTGGCCTGAATGTTGTGGAGATCAGTAACCGCCTTCAGATGTCTGCCTCATTAGCCCCACAGAAGTGAGAGGACTAGATGTTTTGAAGCAACTAGTTACTGGGATTTGTATTTTTTTCAGTGATGGAAAATGACAAGCAACTGTCCTTGGACCAGTTGTGAGTTTGCCTTTGTAAGTGACCAAAACTTTGTGTCAAAGCCCCACACACAAACTAATCACTTGCATTTGGAGCTGCTTCCTCTGTCTTCTGGCAGAAGCTCAACATTAGGAAATTGTGACTAATGGCAAAGGGAAAAAACCCCAGGAGGCTTATCTAGCGGGGGAAGAGTTTCAAGGAGTTCTTTATAGGAGCCAGAGAAAAGCAAAATATGGTTTGATTAACCAAGATAAGATAGTAATGAACAAAGTGGTCAGTCTTTTGAAAGGGGACAAGTGCAGACACAAGGGAGCCCTGAAAGGAGACATGATTATTATTAGCATCACATACTTATTATTTTATTGCATTGGAGCATGCACAGTTTATGATTCTCCAAACCTCTAATTTGGGCAAGGGGTTCCAAAGCCTTTGCAAGCTCTGAAGCTTCTCTCAATATGACCTCTTTCCATAGACTAAGAAGGAGCAAGGGAAGCAGTGCACTGAATAGAAGAAGTTTCAGTCTTGAAATCAGACCCATCTGGCTAGAGGTCAAATCTCAGAATGACTGCCTACTAATTGTGTGAGCTTGGGTGAGCCACCTCACCTTTTTATACCTCCATGTCTTCATCTATAAAATGCTGTGTTTAATGACATCAGAGTGTTGTGAAGATTCAATGACATTTTGCATGTAGAATTTTACTATTCTTATGAAGCCCATACTAAATGCTCAATCAAATATAAATGGTTTCTGAAATGTGCATTGGGAAGTCCATGGCTTACAAATCATGGTCTGCTCCTTAAAATGAATCAGAATGGAGAGGTTCGTGGGATGGGGCTGAGAGACCGAGGTGAAGTGTTAGAAGTGAAAGACCCTTTTTGGACAATGTGGACTTCTAGTTCCTTCTGAGGAAACTGTCCTGCTATCTTTGCAGCAGGCAGCAGCCGCTCAGAAGTGCGTGCCTCCCTCTGACGGTAATGGCCTGGTAAGCGAACAAAGCCCAACAGTCTTTGCCTTCACAAAGCAGAGGCCTGAGAGTTGCTGTTTTTTCAGATGCTGTGTTTGAGCTTTGTCAGCTGGCTGGGCTGAAGTTTATCCTGTGTCCACTTCCCTTATCAGCCGCCCATGGCAGGCACACGTTTCTTTGCTCAGTGAATGGCAGGACTTTAGGACTCCCTGTTGACAGAGGTAATCCATCTTTCTACTGCTGCCATCTTGAAATAACTTTGGAGCAGCTTGTCCAGGGAAATGGAAGCAGCCATGACGACTGGGAAGTTTTCTCAGGGAATGAGGAGCACTTACTTCTAACAGCCTTTTTCCATGTGGAAACTCTGAGGAGGATATATTAAAAAGGTGTCCAAAACATCTGGGCTCATTTATAGGGGAAAGGGGAGGCATTTTCACAGGATAGTCCAAAGTACCTGACTCATAAACCCTCTTCACACACTGTCTTTGAAGGAGGTTTTAGTTTGTTTGTTTTTTGTTTCTTAAGATTTTATTTATTTACTTGACAGAGAGATCACAAGTAGGCAGAGAGAGAGGAGGAAGCAGGCTCCCCGCTGAGCAGAGAGCCAGACTCGGGACTCGATCCCAAGTCCCTGAGATCATGACCTGAGCTGAAGGCAGAGGCTTTAACCCACTGAGCCACCCAGGCACCCTGTCTTTGAAGGAGGTTTAATGACTAGGAGAGCCCCTGACAAAGTTAAGACATCCTGCATCCCTCTCAGCCTCTTGGAACTACTTTTGGCCCAGGTCACATCCTGTCACAAGAGCAGAGGTGGGGTTGCCTGCTGTCTCTAGAAGGCGCCTGTGGCCCTCCCCCCACCTCAGAACTCCCATACCTCCAGCAGGTGTTTTGCAAGCACTGTGCTATCCTGGCCCTTCCATGTGATTGGCCCTAGGTTTTGATTACTGTTCTCTGTTGACAATAGAAAACAAGGGAGTTGGAGATATATCTTCTCACCTTTACTTTTTCCTCCTCTAGAGATGGATCATATTCTGTATTAAAGATCCCAGGTTCATAAGAAACCAAGTTATCCTAAAGGCTGAGTAGAGTGAAAACAAGCCCTCCCCCCTGCATTTTTTCTTCTTCCCCAAAAGCCCGAAGTGAGGTTAGGGGACTCACCTGTAAAAAACAGTCTGTCTAGTTTGGCCACAAGGAAGGTTGTGGGTGGGAGTTTAGTCTGGTCAAAGTGGGTAGGTGAGAGGTCCCAAGCTGGTTTTAAAGTCCAATCTGTGCCATGTCATCTCATTACTCATTTTGGGGGCATCGTTCACATCCTAAGCTGTGTGAATGGCACCCTCTTGAGTCGTGCAATTTACAGCCTGCAAGGCAGGATGCGGCAACCTGAACTTGAACCTCAATTCCCACATGACCAATGATGACCAACCTCATCCTATGTTCTTTGTACCTCTGTGTCCATGTGTCAGTTGGTGGTTGCAAGTCACTCCTATCTAAAAATAAAATACACATATTTTCAAACATGCTCCTTTATTTTGAGTTAAAGAAAGTCAAGGTCATCATTACTAGTTCACTCTTACTGTGAATGAGATATGCTGGCTTTGCTTTTCTTATTTCAACATACATACGTATGAGAGAGAGAGAAAGAACGAGTGAGAGAGATTGAGAGAAAGTAGAAAGTGGTGGAGGTATAGCTCCAGAACGTGAATTATATATAACTGAACATTTATCTTAGTGTTCTAGGGATATGAAAGTCATTACTTATGTGCGTTATGATAGAAACAAAGATCTCCAGAAAAGACCGGGAGCTCTTGGGGGCATATCTTGGCCATCTTTTTTCTCAAAGTTTAACTGTTTGGCACAGATTAAAGGTCAGTTGACACTGAATTTAAATATTTACCACCCATACTCTTGGCACCACTCTGCCTTTGGGGGGCTAGTGAGACTCTGGCTCCCATACTTCAAAAAGTGGAAGAAGAGATTGTGAGGCACCCAGCCTATTCCTTATATTTTATCTTGGATTGAATTCCTCTGCTTAGTACATAGTAATCAGTATTTTTAAAAGAATACTTTCAAAGAGGAGTGATAACCTTGTTAGATTTGGCAAAATAGTTTGTTCCCTGCTTTTTCTCATGGCATTATAATAAATCTTCATTTTTAAATTAGTTATAAATATGACTCTCAGGAACGAATATAGGATGTCTTTGGAGAGAAGCAAGTGGTGGGCTTGGTACAGGTCCCTTTTTCAATGGGAAAGTCAAGGTAGTTAATTCTGAGTTATATCAGAGGTGGAGCATTAAAGGCAGTTTTCTCTACCTAAGCAGTTTGTGAAACCAGACCCATCTTGGCTTAAAAAAAATCACATGAAGCCTCTGGCAGTGCTAGAGTTCACAGGGACCTTGGAGATCACCTAATAGAGCCTTCCCTTCACAATGAAGATCCTGGGAGGGCAAGTGAAATTGATCCTTGAGGAAAAGTAATTTAGGCAAAAATTACCTGCCTTCTGTTATGTGGGATAGTAGAAACACGGCTGGGCCTGTGGTTTGGATAGCTTGGTGGTCACATCTTTGCTCTTTGGCTTGCTCTTTGATCTTTGGCAAGTTCCTGAACTCTATTCTTCTCGTATATTAAATAAGAGTACAGTCTTTCCCTGTCTGGGTGTTGCAAGGAGAATTCGAGGAGTGTGTCTTTCACTCTGCTGGCTGCATGGTAGAGTCATTAGAAAGCACTTTTTACTAAGTATCTCCAAGGCTATTCCTCACTCCTGATGAGATGAAATCAGTAATTCTGAATTCTCTGTAAAAACCATCCTTCCTGCATAGCCAATAAGTGGCAAACTCTTTCTCTATCACTGCTACCTATGTACTTGTAGAAAAACTTTCTGGACTTTTTAGGGACTGACCAAAATCCAAAATATTGACAATATCAAGTGCTGGTGAAGATGTGGAACAACAGGAACTCTCATTCCTTGCTGGTGGGAATAGAATATGAAACAGCCAATATGGAAGACAGCTTGGCAGTTTCTTGCAAAACAAAGCATATTCTTTTTTTAAAAAAAAGATTTTATTTATTTATCTGAGAGTGTGTGTGTTTGTGTGTGAGCAGGGGGAGGGGCAGAGAGAAAGAGAGAATCAGGCTCCCTGTGCGGGACTTGATTCCAGGACTCCAGGATTATGACCTGATCCAAAGGCAGACATTTAACTGACTGAGCCATCCAGATACCCCTAAGCATGTTCTTATCATGCAATCCAGCAATTACATGTCTTGGTACCTACTAAAATGAATAGAAATTTTATGTCCACAGAAAAACTTGCACATAGACATTTATAACAGCTTTATTCATAATTGCCAAAACTTGGAAGCAACCAAGATGTCCTTCAGTTGGTGATGGAAAAATAAACTGTGTTATGTCCAGACAGTATAGTATTCAGCACTAAAAACAAATGAGCTATCAAGCCTTGAGAAGACACAGAAGAATATGAAATGCATATTACTAAGAGAAATAAGTCAATCTGAAAAGGCTACATACTGTAGGATTTCAACTATATGACATTCTCAAAAGGGCAAAACTGAGACAGTGAAGAGATCAGTGGTTTCCAGGGTCTAATGGGAGGGAGGTATGAATAGTGGGAGCACAGAGGATTTTTTAGGGCAGTGAAATCATTCCATATGATGCTATAATAGTGGATACATGTGATTATACATTTGTCAAAACCCATAGCATAGGGGCGCCTGGGTGGCTCAGTTGGTAGGGCAACTGCCTTCGGCTCGGGTCATGATCCCGAACCTGCATTGGGCTCCCTGCTCGGCGGGGGGCCTGCTTCTCCGTCTCTCATTCCCTCTGCTTGTGTTCCCTCTCCCTCTGTGTTTCTCTCTGTCAAATAAATAAATAAAATCTTTAAAAAAAAAACAAACCCATAGCATATACTTCAAGAGTGATACCCAATATAAACAATGGGCTTTGGGTGATGATGGCATGTCAAAGTAGGCTCATCAATTGAACAAATGTACCGTTCTGGTGAGGGATGTTGATAATGGGAGAGGCCGTGTGTGTTGGAGCAAGGGGGTACATGGAAACTCTGTACTTTTTGCTTGACTTTGCTGTGAACCTAAATCTGCTCTAAAAAAGAAAAGCTATTTTTTATAAAGTTTGAAATTCAGATTTTTTTCTAATTCAAATTAGCCTCTCTCCTAATAATTGTCTTTGAGATTTATAATTTTTTGATAGGAAATGGGTGGATGTTATATATCCCTTGATAATTCTCTCTTTTCATGTCAATGGTACCAGAGACTCTTCCCCTCTGATAAACCTTAGATGATTTATAGCTTGTGGGTAAGACAGATGCCACAGTGAATGACAAGAAGCACCTGTCTATGGCACATAGTTTGTACTATAGTGGAAATGCCTAATACAGAAAAGTCTTAACCGCCAGAGTGTTTTCTACCCAAAGACTTGCAGGCAGGTAGAGCCTGTTGACATGGTGGTGATTGCTTCCTTAATTTTGTCCTATGTTTTTTTGGATACTCTATTTGCGTCAAGATCGTAACCATTGTCAAGAGTTTTATCTGAGCCTTGAGGATGAAGTCATGGCACCTCAAATACTTTGTGGAATAAATTAGGCTATAAATGCATCCCTATGTGAACACACATTTCTGTCAATAGCCCTTGTTCATTTTCTTAGGTTGTTCTTATTGCTAGTAGAAAAGTTCAGTTGCCATAGTTCACTCAAGGCCTAGGAAAACTGTATGGCTAGGGTACTAGGAATTTGCATGTTAATCTATAAGTCTTGCTCATTTGCTCCTTACACCTGCCTCTTTCCACACCCAAGAGCTCTCCCTTGAACACCAGAATGGTAGGGAAAGGGCAGGATTAGGTAGGAGAGAGTATGCCTCCATGTCCCCTCCCATCCTATATAATAAGTAGGCCACTTAGTTCCTGGAGCATTCCTTACCAAGTGATGAAACCATAGCAATTAGGAAGGTAAGATGATATTGACATCACCATAGTCCCAGTTTTGTTCTGATGAGTACTCCATTAGTTTTGTGGAGGATTTTTTCCTGTTGAGTACATCCAGGAGAAACATTCTTGCATTTGCAACCTTAGTCAGTGGGCATCTTAATGCTCTCTGGGCCTTCTCCCAGAATTTGGGTTCTCAGTGGGAGAAATCTTAGTGCATCAGGTGCAAGAACCCTTTTTTCCATATTTGCATTCACTGAATACCTCAATAATTGGAAAACTTATGAGCTCAAATATTTCCCTAACAGTTAAAGCTTTAAAAGTATTACAGATACCTTCTCCTCTAAATGCCTGATGCTTAGTTGGCTTGGTGTCACTGGGCTGTAAAGAAACGAGATTTTCAAGAGAGATTTGTCCAGGCTTCATTTTGAATGCTCTAAAAAAAAGGGACCTATATAAGAATGAAAGCAGCCCCTTTTCCATCCACAGGAAATCAGGTCTTCTGAAATATGAGTGTCTTCGTTTGTGTTGGCATTGAGTTTTGGGTGAGGGTTCAGCTAGATTTTTGTTTTCCATAAAATGTTCCTATCCATAGATAAACTGGCTAGTGAAGTTGAGTCATGTGATCCAAATTGGCAGATGTTTTGCTTAAATCACTAGAGTTTGGCATGAACAAGGATTTAGAATTAACTTCCTTGGTTCCAAAAGGTGAACTAAGTTTTTGAGATTTTTGTTTAAGGGACTAGCATCCAAATTGCCATCTACCATCGGGGTATTCGACAAAAAAAGAGTTTGGATTGGTTTTTTTTTTGTTTTTTTTGTTTTTTTTTTTTTTGTAGTTCTCCCTTTGGTTCACTTCTAAACCCACATAAAAGCATATTGGGACTGGTCAGAACCCCACAGAAAGAAATAGGAGACTGAGATTTTTGGATAAACGTTTTTCCTTTTTATGGAGATAATTTGCAATAATACTGATTTTTCAGCATAGACTCCATAGCCTTTATCTTGATCAGAAAACATTTTGAATAGGTGGTCAGGAGGGGGTGAGCTCACTGCCAGCAGGGACTCCTCCACAGGGACCCTGAATAAGACATTCATTGGCAGAAAAGCAGTGGTAACTGAAAAGGGCTGTGGGGGAAGGGTGGAGAGAGAAGGCTGAGTAGGGCTTGGGTTCCTTCCTCCTCAAGGGAGCTATTTTTTGCTTTACATGCAAAGAATGGCTTTGTACAGCCAAGTTGGTCCTGATCTTGTTTACATAAAAGAAATCGAACATTTATTTTGTGCCGAGTTATTTTTTCTTCCTTTGCCAGTCGGAGGGTCCTAGGCAAATCAATAAACAAAGACCCTGTTCTGTTTTCACTTTGTGGCTGGGGATTTGGACTGGTAACCCTTCAATGACTGGATTAGCTATTTTTGTGGGGACTGAGTCTTTTGGACTTGGGTAGATGGGTTGTCAGTGACATACTGGCCCTGCCGGGAACCTGGAACTCCACAAGGCAGTAGGAGGACCTCTGGATTTTTGGGTTCTGCGGCAGATGGCGAGAGGGAGAGGGAGAAGAAAACTGTCTCTTTGGCTTCTGCAGAAACCAGCTGAAGCCCTGAAGCGGGTGGTCTGGTTACTCTAATCTTTGCCCAGTCAACAGCCAGCATCGTTGTTGGGCATTAAATCAAACCAAATGCCTTTAAAAACTATCGCTCTGAAACTTGACCCTGCAAATATGGAATTCCATAGAAGGGCTCCATGCTGAGGGGCAAAAAATATTTTCTTCTCCTTTTTTTCCCCTAAATTTACCTGCCATGAACTTGGACTGACCCTTTGTTCTCTTGTTTTGGGACAACATGAAAAATAAAGAGAAACATGTATTCGTTGTAAAAGCATTCCCTTAACCAATGTTCACCTGGCTAGCTTTCCCCCTTTTAAAGTTCACAACAGTAAAATTTTATGGTAGTTCATTGTCTCTAGATCTCAGCTACTTAGTTTCTTCTTTAATTTTGTTAGCTTTGGTTGAAGCAGCATGGTTGAGTAGGGGAGAATAAGGGCTTTGGGATTAGACTCAGACTTGGCTACTTATTTCATTTCTTACTAGTAGGTTGATCTTTAAGAACTCATATAACTTCCCTAAGCCCCATTTTCCCCCTTTTATAAAATAGGAATGATGGGACTTATTTTAGAGAAAATATTTATAAAGAGCTTAGCATACCACAGGCTCCCAATAAATGTTACTCCTTATTGGTTTCATTCTTCAAACTTGGAAGTTTGTACAAGAGGGCCTGTGTCATTGATTGACTAGCTGTGGTGGCTCTTCACTCTTCCGAGGGGCTTTAGAACAGTCTTTCGTGGCATGATCAATAACATGTCAGTCATATACAATAAGGTATTTGTGTATGTGCACATACAAATATATCAAACATACCTCACAGAAAGCCTACACAAAATGAAATTAAGTGAAGTTAGTTAAATTAAGCAGTCCTTGCATTTTGCCAAATATATATTGTTTTTTTTTTTTTGTTTTTTTTTAGATTTTATTTATTTGACAGAGAGAAACACAGCCAGAGAGGGAACACAAGCAGGGGGAGTGAGAGAGGGAGAAGCAGGCTTCCTGCCGAGCAGGGAGCCCGATGTGGGACTCGATCCCAGGTCTCCAGGATCATGACCTGAGCCGAAGGCAGTGGCTTAACCAACTGAGCCACCCAGGCGTCCCCCAAATATATATTGTTACCTGAATTAGACACAGCTCATTACTTTGAGTATACACATGTTTGAGCAAGTATAAAATAGTAGACAAAATTTTAAATTAAGAAGCCTATGAGTCTAAGTTCAGCCACTTACTAGCTGTATATATTTGAATAAATTATCTAACTACTTTAACCAGATGGAAAATTATGTAGAGTGCTAATTAAAATTAATAACTAGTATGTAAGGAGGACCTATAATAGGCCAAATGGTGTTTTAAGTTTTTCACATATATCAAACTCATTTAACAATTATTTAAATACAATTTCATAGGACAGGTACTATTCTTACCTTCATTTTACAGATGAGACCACTGAAGCTCAGAGAGATTAAGTATCTTGCCCAAGATCACACAGATGAAAAGTTGTAGGGCTAAGATTTGAACATAGAGAGTTTGACTCTAGATTCCATTATTTTAGCCACTATATTATTCTCCCTGAACGAATGATAGAAAGGTCTGTGGGCCACAGATCTGAGTGTGGGTCCAAGCTGCATTCTTTCCATCTCTGTGATCTGTGTGAGATTTCTACCTAGACATCCTTCTGGGCTTAGCTCGGATAATGGGGTCATGACAACTTGAATGTAATAAAATGACATGATAAACATGATATGAAAGGACCACATTAGAGTGAAGTCATACATCATGAAAGAATTAGAATCTGGAAGTCATTGCCAAGGGCAAAAATCATGTAGAGTCAAGATTACCCTTGAAAGTCCCTTAAATTGCTCACCATATTCTGTGCATGCAGCCTGTTGCAACAATGATAAACCATGAGGTGATTGGTTCTCTACAGATTCCAGTGAACACTCCAAACATTCCAATGACTAGCCTTTCTCTACCCATGACGACACCATTTAGATATTTTTCTTTCTTGCTGACTCTATAGAATTGAAGTCATGTCCTTAAATACAAGCTATGTAGTTCCAAGGAGCTGTGCAAATTATAGATGGGTTAGAGCCACTCCTTGCTGGTGGGAGCATTCTAGTATTTCCCACCCTCAGAATTGTTACAAGGATCAAATCAGGTGATTTAAAACCCACCTTTGTTCATTTGTGTTCACCCTGAAGCATTAGATGATGTTCAGCAATGTTTGCTTATAACCACAACCATCCTGCTCACTGGTTTGCTTGTTTGCTGGTTTGTTTTTATCTGCTTATTTTCCTGACTCTCGTTTTCTTTCTGTCCCATAAATACAGTATTCAGCAAGATTTAGGGACACTTCTTGAATTTTTCCTCTTTTGCAACATGATTTTCAGCTCTCACATCCTGTTAAACCTACCACTTATTCAGTTCAACATCATACATTTATCAAAGGTCCCCTGTGCACCAGGCTCTCTGTTTTCTATAATCCTCACCCTTGGGAAACTCCAGATTTACAGTTGCCTTCAGAATGTTTCCAGTTAGAAGTCATACCATCTCTTGATCTCACCCTGTTTAAACCGGAGCTGGGCATCTCCTTTGCCTTTTAGGAGCTACTTCCCGACTTCCTGGTTTCTGTGGCTTCTGAGGAGCTTCTCCGAGTCAGATGAGCCTGACATCTCAACGGTATTGCAAGAGCCTCATCTCTTTTCCCTCACACCTGCGGAGTCATCAGGTCCTGACTTCTTTGATCTTTCTATTCCTTTTAGTTCCAAACCATTGCAGAAGCCCCCAGTCTCTTGCCTTCTGCATCTCTCCATTTTCATTAGTGTATGTGTCCTTGTGAGACTAATCTTCCTCAAAAGTGTTTTGTAGTTGGGGCGCCTGGGTGTCTCAGAGGGTTAAGCCTCTACCTTCAGCTCAGGTCATGATCTTGGAGTTCTGGGATTGAGGCCCACATGGGTCTCTCTGCTCGGCGAGGAGCCTGCTTCCCTCTCTCTGCCTGCCTCTCTGCCTATTTGTGATCTCTCTCTGTCAAATAAATAAATAAAATCTTAAAAAAAAAAACTATTAAAAAAAGTGTTTTGTAGTGCTTCCAAGAGAAATCTAAATACCGTCTGGCCACAACCTAATGATCCAGTGTTATCTCTCTGCTTCTATACAATCCTACAGGAATACTTCTCTCCAATCACACAGTTGTGTTTCTTACTGTTTCGCCAGATGTTCACATTTCTATTCCTGAATTCTCTGTATTTATTAAGAGGATGGCAGTTCTTCACAAAACTAATCCCCCGTGGTACCAGGTTATTCGTGTTTCCTTTTTCGCAGTTTCAATTTTCTGCCGTCAGCTACAGTCCTGAAAACAGGTGATCTTCCTTCTGACGAATCATCAGAGGGTCAGTAGCCGCCTAACTTACCTCACGATGCCTACGTCATTGACCTTCCTTCGTCTCATTTTGTAGGTGTTGTATCATACGTCGTATGGCGAGAAGGGTGAGTACAGTATGATTTTTTTTTTTTTTTTAGATTTTATTTATTTGACAGAGAAACACAGCTAGAGAGGAAACACAGGCAGGGTGAGTCAGAGAGGGAGAAGCAGGCTTCCCGCCAGGCAGGGAGCCCGATGTGGGGGCTCAGTCCCACAACCCGGGGGTAATGACCTGAGCCGAAGGCAGACACCCAGTGACTGAGCCACCCTGGCGCCCCACAGTACGATATTTTGAGAGAGAGCGCATTCATTTAACTTTTATTACATTCTATTGTTATTATTGTTCTATTTTATTATTAGTTATTACTATTCATCTCATACTGTGCCAAATTCATAAATTTAACTTATCATGTCCTTTATATAGGAGCTAGGGGTGGGGGAAGCAGCATACATAGCGTTCAGTACTATCCATGGTTTCAGGCACCTCCTGGGGGTCTTGGAACTTATTCCCCTCAGATAAGGTGACAATTGAAATGCAAAGAGATTTGTTTTTGTAACTTTTAAAGTTTATCTGAAAGAATAGATGCCCATGAATAGCATAAATATTTAAAAGAAAGAAACTGGAGGGGAACCTTACAGTGGGAGGCAATAAATTATAAAGTTGCATCAAATAAACATGCAGAACCTGTAACAGATCAGATCTGATAATGAGATAGACCCCAAATGCAAGGGTATGTCCATTTTTATTTATTTTTATCTTTATTTTATTTTATTTTTTAAGATTTTATTTATTTGACAGAGAGAAACACAGCCAGAGAGGGAACACAAGCAGGGGGAGTGAGAGAGGGAGAAGCAGGCTTCCTGCCGAGCAGGGAGCCCAATGTGGGACTCCATCCCAGGTCTCCGGAATCACCACCTGAGCCGAAGGCAGTTGCTCAACCAACTGAGCCACCCAGGCGCCCGGGTATGTCCATTTTTAGTGTCTAGGGGAAAAAATCCAGCATTTTAAAATAATGTGAATGAGGGATCATCCAATAAATGATGCTAGAATAATTTGTACTTTAGAAAAGTAAGTTAATCCTTGACCTCTCACCATACACTAAAACAAATCCCAGGAAGATCAAAAAAGATAGACTATACCATAAAAACACCAAAAGAGTGGTGCCTGGGTGGCTCAGTTGGTTGAGCGTTGGACTCTTGGTTTCTGCTCAGGTCATGATTAAGGATTGTGGGATGGAGCCCTGTGTCAGGCTCCTTACAGAGGGCTGAGTCGCTTGGGATACTCTCCCTCTGCCCTTCCCCCCATTCTCTTTCTCTCAGACAAATAAATAAATGAATCTTAAAAAAAAACAAAAAACAAAAACAGAGGAAAACTTAGTTCATTAATCATATAATTTGAGTGTATGATAGGTCTTTCCATGTAACCCCAAGGCAGAAACTATAAAGAAGTTTAGATATATAACTACATAAATATCAAATTACGTGTAAAAAAAGTTATCATGGGGTGCCTGGTGGCTCAGTTGGTTGAGCTTCTGACTTTAAGTTTTTGTTCAGGTGGTGATCTCAGGGTGATCAATAGGGAGACTGCTTGAGAGTCTCTCCCTGCTTGTGCATACTCTTCCTCTCTCAAATAAAAATAAATAAATCTTAAAAAAATTTATCCTAAACAAAATGAAAAGCAAGTAGCAAAACTGAGAAAAATGTTTATAACATATAAGTTAAGACAAACAGGAAATTATTATCTTCAGTATGTAAGGAATCATCACAAGTTCCTAAGAAAAAACCCCCACTATTTTAGAAATAAAGGGACAAGGGCTATAAATAGGCATTTCATAGTGAAAAAACAGAAATGGTAATACAAATGTGAAAATGTCTTTCATATTGCTTATAATCAAAGAAATGCAAATTTAAATATATTACCCTAAGGAATAGGCTTTTTTTAACTTATAAATGTCTATATTCCTTAATAAATTAAAAAAGACACTCAAATAAAATAAAAAGAATAAAATTTGTTACTATGAAATTTGTATAAATCTGTCAAGCACTTACCATCTTCTTAACTCTTGAGAGTGAGGAGAGTGATCCTATAGGAGTATATTTATTGGAAAAATGATCTGCCAATAAATACATTGTTAAGAGAAAAAGTAGCCAATAGATCTGAATGTGTGATAAGACACTGCCTATTTTGGGGGCGTCTGGGTGGCTCAGTTGGTTGAGCAACTGCCTTCGGCTCAGGTCATGATCCCGGAGACCCAGGATCGAGTCCCACATCGGGCTTCCTGCCCATTTTAGCAAAAATATATGTAGAAATATAAAAATATGTAGAAAAAATCTTAATGCATATAAAACAAAATATAAGTAGGAGTCTAGATATTAAAAATATGGATAATGAAAAATTTTTAATTTAATTTTTAATTTTAAAATTTTCTTACTTTTGTATTTCCTATTTTTTCCACCATGAATTTGCATTACTTTTAAAAATATATAATAAATGTACATAAAAGTGTATAACTTGTAAACTCCAGATTGATGTATTATCACAAAGCAAGCATGCCTGTTGTATTAGTTCCTAATCTTAGCATCCTTTGTGACTGGATATGCCAGGAACCTCTCACATCAAGTGCTGCTTCCTTTTTGCTTAGTGGTTCCTTCCTCAATTTATCCCTTTCCTCTTGAATTTTACTATAAGTAGCAAGGAGAGACCAAGATGCATCTTCTACACTTTGTTTGGAGATTTCCTTAGCTAAATAAATATCCAAGTTCAGAAACAAACTGAGGGACTTGGAAGAAGGGGGATGGAGGGATGGGAGGCCTGGTGGTGGGTACTGGGGACACCTAAAGCGTGGAGCACTGGGTGTGGGGAATGGGGAATGAATCTTGGAAAAAAAAATTAAGTAACAATAGAAAAAAAAAAAACAGAAAAAAAAATATCCAAGTTCACAGCCTACAAGTTCTGCCCTCCACTGAAACGTAGAACTCAATTCAGCAAGTGTTTTCATACTTTATAATATGGACTGCATTTTCCCCCAGTTTCTAAAAACATGTTCCTCACCAGAAGTACCTTTAATGTTTACCTTTCTTTTAAGACTCTCTTTATGATGACATATGTAGTTTTAAGAGGTTAGAAGATTTTTCTTCCTTGCCCTTCACTGCTCTCTGACCTCACCAGAATCCCCCTTAAAGCCCATATTTCCACCATCTCTTCAAGGCAGCCTGGGATTTTTCTATCATGTGTCTCAAAACTCTTCTAACTTCTGCCTATTTACCCAATTCCAAAGCCACTTCCAGACTTTCAGGCATTTGTTACAGTACCACCCCACTCCTCAGTACGAAAATCTCTACGAGATTCCTAGAGTTGTTATAACAGATTACCACAAACTTGGTGGCATAAGACAACAGAAAAGTATTCTGTCACACATCTAGAGGCCAGAAGTCTGAAATCCATATTCTCAGCAGGGCCACACTCCCTCTGAAGGCTCTTGGAGTGAATCCTTCCTTGCCTCTTTAGCTTCTGATGGCTGCAAGCATTCCGGCTGCCTCCCTCCAATCTCTGCCTCTGTCTTCACAGAAGACTTCCCATGGCCCTCTCCACTCTGTGTCTCTGTGTTTTTTTTTCTTTTCTGTCTCTTAGAATGACATCCATCATTGGATTTAGGGCCCCCCTAATCCAGGTGATTTCTCTCAAGATCCTTACCTTAATTGTATCTGCATAGACCCTTATTCCAGACAAGATCATGATCTGGGGTTCTGGGTAGACATATCTTTTGGGAGATGTAGTCCAGCCCACCTCACCAATAGAGTTACCACTAAGGTCAAGAAATAAAAGGTCCTTTTATCCCCTGCCAAATTCTACCCCTCTCTCACCTCCATAGATAATTATTATCCCTGCAAGCAGGAGGAGTTATTTTTAACCTGTTTAAAAACTGCATAAATAGAATCATAAACTGTGTTGTCTTTTACATCGGGCTTCTTTTATTCCACGTGGTATTTATGAAATACACCCCCCTTGTTGCATGTAGAGTACCTTGTTCATTTTTATCTATAGATAGTATATTTCATTATGTATCACTTTTTTTTCATCCATTCTACTATTGATGGACATTTGTGTTTCCAATTTGGAGTTATTATGAATAATGCTATTTTGAAAATTCTTGCATGTATTATTTGGTGGTGCATATATGCAAGCATTTTTCAGAGGTGTATACTTAGGAGTAAAATTGCTGGATCAGAGGGTGTGTGTATGCTTGGTTTTAAGAGTCATTGCCAAACAGTTTTCTAGAGTGATTGTGTAAATTTTTACTCCCACTGGGATGTGCTTGAAAATTCCAGTTGCTTTACATTCTACCTTCACTTGTTATTGTCTTTTTCATTTTAGCCCATCTGCTGGGTATGTAGCAGTATCTCATTGTGATTTTAATTTACATTTCCCTGAAGACTATTGAGAGTGAGCAGTTTTTCATAGGTTTATGTATTACTTTTTCTATATAAATACAAGAGTGAAGGTTGTATTGAGAAATTGCTCTCTTGTCATAAACATTTCCGTTCAACCATCCGGGAATGCTTACATTCAGATACCTCAAAAACAAGCTGGTGAGAGAAGGCTCACTGTGCTCTGGATGATAAGCCACTTTTTCTTCTCTGCCAGTTTGCCAGTTTTCTCTTTTCCAGCTGGGAAAAAGTCATCTAGGTGATATATACGAAGTTTTGTTTTTGTTTTTTAACCTGTTTGTGGCAAAATTCTCCTGAAAAAGTCTTAAAGTTTTCAAAGGTCTAGGGGCCCCTGGGTGGATCAAATGATTAAGTGTCTGCCTTTGGCTCAGGTCTTGATCCCAGCGTCTTGGGATCGAGCCCCGTATAAGGTTCCCTGCTTAACCAGGACCCTGCTTCTCCCTCTGCCTCTGCTGCTCCCCTTGCTTTGCTCCCTCACTCTAGCTCACTCTCAAGGGAATAAATAAATAAAATCTTTAAAAAAAAAGTTCTGCCCTTTCTCCCTGACACAGATCCTACTTCTGCAAGAAGGGGTCTTCAATGTCATAGAAGCCTGAGGGAAGCATAGTTATGTCATTTAGTCTCTGCCTGTTTGGGGTTAGCTGTTTTTCTTTACTACTGCTCATTTCCCCAAGCTCCAGGCTGAGTTGGAGAGCTGTACCTTTCCTGCACCAGACTGTAATGAATTATATCAGTGACGAAAAGTTTGCCTTATTGAAGAGGACAGGTGTGTCTGTGGATGACCCAAACCTGGGAAAGACAGTGAGAATGCTGGATGACAGCTTTGAAACAAGCAGTGATGATGGGCTAACAGTGACCTCATGTTTTTACTGCACTGGGCAGCATGCTAAACACTTCACAGACCTGACTAGGTATTCCTTAAAATAGCCTAAGGAAGGCAGTGATGGGAAATAAGATGATTATTCCCAATTCTTACTTCTCTTCTCGTTATAAAACTGTATGTCCTTCCCCTTACCGTGTGACTTTACAGTAAGCTCTCACCCTATCCATTTTAGCTTTGGCTAAGAGATTAGCTGGGGCCAATGGGATATTAGCAGACATCAAAAGAGCAGTTTACATGATTTTGAGGCATTTGGCTCGGTTTCTTTCACTACTGTGATCTGCATATGAAGAGCAAGCTCCAGAATGTCTAGACCTTTAGTGTAGGTACCAGTTTGGACATTAGGTAAAGCAGATCTGAAGGCAACTGGAAGCCTGAGTTCAATCTTCCTTTCCAGAATCCCAGCCTATCTGTGGACCCATGAGTGTAAAAATAAATGTGCTGCTGTAAGCCATTGAAATATTGAGAATGTTTGTTATTATTCAACTGAAACTGACTTATACGGCAGTACCCTTTTTCCACCCATTTCCTCAATTTGTAAATTTAGGTTTAGAGAACTTAAAACAATACCCCAAATCACATACCTAATAAGAGAAGGAGCCAGGATTGAAGCCAGGACTGTCTGCTTTCTAAGCCCCTGCTCTTCACCACTACATGGTATCTCCTTTCAAACTTGCAGCAGCCTGGGGCTGTGGACCAAAACCAATAGGATGGAATTTGAGTGGAATGAATACATGGCCCAACATGTCAGTTAAAACAACAACAACAAAAATAGCAGTAAATAAGATACAAGCAGAGAACGAGGAAGGTGTTCTTTGACTCCAGAACTGGTGGTGTGGCTCCATGACTTTAAGCATAATTGGGAAAGAAATGGTGGCCCCAGCACTCCACCATATTGGTGAAATATACCATCTGGAAGAAGGAAATACACAATTTTTTCTACTCTGGCTGGTCAGAGGATACTTTGACTATTACATTTAGTTCCAGACAACAATTTTAAGAGGAATATTCACAAGCTAAACTATGCAGATGAGAGTGAACAAGAGGTTGAGAAAACTCATAACAGTTATAAAGTGAAGGAGCTCAAGTGTTTCACCTGAAGAGAAGGCTTCGAGGTGGCGGGGTGAATGCTGTTTTGGGATATCAAAAGAACTAACAGAGGACAAGGATGTCAGACTAACATCACCTCCCACCTGGAGTACTGCTGTTGCCTTCAGCACCCCATTCTATTCCCCACGTGCAATCACATGTAACCTTTTCAAAACATAAATGTTCTGATTCTGTATGACTTTGGCATGGTTCCATCTCCTTCCCTCCTCACCAGATACACCAAGGAACACACATGTACACACAGTCACAGATACATGCATACACTTACACGCCTACATAATCCTACCATCGCATACAATGTCTCTGGAACACAGAGCCTGAAGTAAAGCTTTGTTGGAGGTCTGGGACAAAGAGCCATGTAGAAGAGAAGAAAGATATGGAAAAGAGGAAGAAAATATGAGGTGATGGTGTGATTATGAGGCTAGCTACAGCTCCACAAAGAAACAGAGGTAGTGGCTCAGTCCTCTGGGCTTCTCCAGACAGGCCATGTAGAACCACCAGGACTCTGACAGTCCATAGGTGGGAGGACAATAAGATGAAAGGATTTATTGATTCCTTCCCATCTCCTATGGATGCATTTCCTGTAGAAGTCAGACAGCAATCCTAAGACATGGAGTTTCCTCTGATCCAAGAAGTGGTAGGAGGAGGCAGAGCCCCTACTGGGGCCAACTGACAGGACTGAGGCAACCCAAGAGCCTCTGCTGTTGACTGACATGCCTGCAGTATGGGGGGGGGGCGCGGGGGCTGGACAGCAGCTAGTGCTTAGAGTGAGGTGGAAGCTCTCATGGCTGTGTCATCCAAGGCTCCCTGAAAGTAAGCCACCAGGGGTCTTGGAAAGGATTGAGATAGGAATCTGAGTATATGCATATATTGGGCCCAACACACACACACACGCACACACACATACACACACCTTGAATTGTTCCCACCATTTGAGAATAAAAACAAAATCCTTTGCATGGCCTCTGGTTCCTGCACTTGCCTTACATTGGAATCATGTGGGCTATATTTTGGTTCCTTGAGTGCATCATGATCCCTCCTGCTACAAATCCCTCTTGCTCCAAGCTATTTTTTACAGCATGTCCTTGGTCCTTATCCGCATTCAAGAGTTCACTCTTTATTAATTGTTCAGCTGTCTGTGAGAGCTAAGGAGCATTTTCAGCTACCCTCTCCCCTGCCCCATTACTGGCAGCCTAAGTGGTACCAGGCCATGGAACTATACTTTCTCTTTCCTTCAGAATATTTATCCCACACCCATCAGTCATGTTTGATTAATGTCTGTCTCCCCATCTAGACTAATAAGCGTCACCAGGGCAGAGAATGTGTCTCTTGTTTTGGAATTCCCCATTGAACCTCCTTTGCCCGGTGCCTGACACCACAACAGGTGCTCATTAAATACATAAATACTTTCAATATGAAAGAGAAATTGCATAGGCTTAGTGTGACAAAGGAAGGCCAGTTTGTACCTTACAGTTTTTGCAAAGGAGGTGTGGGCTGCCTCCGGCGGGTTTCATTTCTCCGTTAGTATAAGTTTTCTGAGATTGATTTATATATTAAATCAGGGCTGGCTCAGACAACCTCTAAGAGTCTATTCTGAGAATTTGTGCTTGAATACTCCTCGTGTTCAAATCATGCCTTGGAATAGAACTTATTGGAGGTGCTCTGCCCTTCTGTTTCCTGGCACCATCCCTTTCCTCTTTGACCTGCTAGCATGGAGCATTTCAGAAGCATCTGATGCTTCCGGCTAGTGACTCAGGACCTGTGACCTTGTTGCTCTTCCTGGTTGGTCTCTCTGTTTCTGGTGGTTGGAATCTGTGATCTGAAGAATGGGGCTCAATTTGTAATCAGTTCTGTTTATTCTGACTCAGCACCTAAATTTGGAGAGGGTGGTGGGTGGGAAAGCTCACAGAATATCAAATTCAGTCAGGGTGGGATGCTGAGTGGAGATAGGAAGGAAATGGGCAGGAAGTGAGAGGGACAGAACAAAGCAATGTGTCCTGAGCTCACAAAATCTGAGAGGTATCTGCAACTTCTCACAGGCTGGGTCTCAGGTATCCAGGGATGAACACACATAGTGTTGCAGAGCACACTTCTGTGTTAATGTGTGGGCTCTGGCCAGCTTGCATGTGCAAAAAGCAAGAATCACTAAAGGCTGGCCTGTATAACAGTGTATCTCTTTAAGAGTTTATTATTTTTGTAAAGTTCTAATGTTACTTGCTTATAGTTTGCCCTGGTGAATGCTTGTTAATGCAGTTTCATTGTTGCCTAGGGAAAAAGAACCCCAGTGACCCACCATAATAACCGCTTTAATGTGGGGCCCCTGCTTTGGCCCTGTGTAGTATCCTTTAACAAATGAGCAAAAGTGGCCAAAGTTGTATCAGGCAGTGCTGCCAGAGGTTTATGATAAAATCTCCAGTAACTTCCAGGGACAGTGTGAACCCTGTCAGTCTGAGGATTAACTTTTCTGTAGTAACAACTGAGACCCTTTTTTTAGGTCTCACTGTATGCCAAGCACAGTGCAGGGGGGTGAGGGTGAGGGGGGGAATGGGGGCGATGCTTTCATATACATGATTTTAATTAGTGTTCCTAATAACTCACTAAGGTGGATATTATTCTTCCTTTACCAAAGAGAAAACAAAGACTCAAACTGTTTAGATGACAAACCCAAGGTCACACTGGTGACAAACATTGGGACTGAGAGTCCTAAGCCTGCCCTGTCCCAGGCTGCCCCTATGGTAACTGGAGAATATAAAACCAGATGTCCTCAGGCTGATTATCTGTCACTTATTGATCAACAGGAACTAACGTTGTCACCACTTGACCTGAGATCATGTGAATAGAATAAATTGGTGGGGGAAGTGAGGGGGCATGAAACTTTCAGCTGGGTATTCTCTACCTTTGCTAGGTAACATATAGAAGGTGTTGACAAATGTTGAAGTAAATTAGGAAATTGTGAACTGATCATTCCTATGTTTGTTCAGCTTTGTCTCTTGTCTTAAATTCCCATTCCAGTGCTGAACCAGAAGTTCTCCTTTGTCTGAGATTCCAACATGAACTTTAAATCCCCACTTATATACCCACTTCACTTATAAGGAGAAACTGAAAATTATAATGAAGTATACCAGTGATCTTATTCTCACCTATCACCTTGTTTTAATACATAAACAATTAAGATCTGGAAAATATAGTAAGTTAAAATGTGAATATATCGACAAAAGAGTCCTGTACAATATTTAATATTGAACAACAAATTTGGCAATGAGTTTCCTACTGGTCAAAATAAAAAGGGAAACAAACAAACAAAAAAACCACCATAGAAAATACAGTTTCTAAAGGGAGGTATGATTTTCCTGGCGCTTAAATCTGAAATAAATTCTCTAGGAGATTAAGGATGATACTGGATCTTGTGGTTGACCATTGTCCTCATCACTCCCTTCTTCCTTGCTAAATTCAGTAGTATTCCTGTGGTCTCTTTAATATCACAGAAAGGCAAAATACCAAAGCACAGTCTACTGAGAAGAATTATGTGAAAGCACTTAAAAGATGTGGCCCATTGGCACATATTTCTAGAGCTTCAATGAATCCAGGATTAAAAGCTAAATTTTAGAAATGAATAAAATGCCTATGTTTTAATCCATCTTCTATAAATGACATTTTTTTCAACAGACCTTCAATCTAAAAGTTGGGCAAAAGACAGTGTGATGTTATAAGGAAAGTAGTGGCCTTAGAATGTCTTCATGGGGTGGAGGCTTAAGAGGGACAGTCTGGTTTTGCAGGTGGTGTTGGGTAGAGTGACCAACTTTTTCCAGTTTGCCCAGAACTTTCTCAGTTTGGGGACTGAAAATCCCACATCCCCAGATGCTCCTCAGTCCCAGCAAATCTAAACAATTGTACCTTGCTTTGCCAGGAGTTTCAAAGCTGGAGTTACACAGCAAGTGCGCTGTTTTTACTTGGATTGTATGTTTATTTAGAAGTGGCTTTGGGGATACTGATGGATACATGTGTTCTGTGTAGCCAAATCTGAATGCTTTTACAGACTAATGATTGGGTGGTGGAATCAGATACTTCTGTGAAAATGGAGGAGCCTAAAGAGAGCTGGTGATTCAACCTTGCCTCAGGGTGGGTATAAAAAAGCTCGTGAAAACACGCATGGGCGAGTTTTCTCCTCTGAAGTTCTTTATGAATTAGAGCAAACAGCCAAGTAGAGTGAAAAAAACTGAGATCTAGAGTTGGACAAACCTGAGTTACTGTGCTGCCTTTGCCACCAATCAACTAAGGGACTTTGAGCCATTCATTTAACCCTCTGAGACTTAGTTTTCTCATCTGTAAAGTGGTCACAGGGATTTTATGAAAATAAACTGAGATCCTTGAAAGACTCCGGCATAGTGCCTAGTTCAACATCTCTTTCCCCTTCTCTGTCTAGAATGAGGAGTTCTGCTGCAGGTGGGAGAGTTGAACCCAGATAAAAATTGTTCTTTAGATAAACCTCAGCTGTTAAAATAGTCTCACTGCACTGCAATGAGGAATGGAGAGCTGGACCTCTCAGGGGCCGTTCCTAAATGTGGACTGTCTATTTGCCAGAGATAGAATTTGCAAGGTACTTTTAACATAGAAAATCTTAGTTTAGCCTTATCTAAGCATGTTTGGATTCCAGAGTCTCTTGTTCAGCCAGTAAAATGTGTAGCTATCCTTCCTCCTTCCCTTCCTTCTTTCTTCCTTCCTTTCTCTTTTTAACTTTTTCTTTTTGGTCAGAACTACTTTTTCTCCACACTGGATATATTTTGCTTTTTTTATGCTGATCACCTCTCTTGCCTCCTTTGTTGTTAGATTTACTAGCTGGAAGTAAGCTATTTCCCTTCAGCAGGCTCAACCTTCTCATCTATGAAACAAAGGATGAAACCAGGTAGTTTACAAGTCTCCTCAGCTCTAGTGTCCTCTGATATGAAGAATACTATTCTTTTCTTTATTCAGCAGATATGTATTGAGCATCTAGTGAGAGCCAAGCACAGATGTAGTAACTGAGGATACAACAATAAACAAAATAAGAAAAACCTCTGCTCTCATGGAACTTACATATCAGTGAGAGAGACAGATAAGAAACAAAATACAAATGAATATATAACATATCAGGGGTAGTAACTGCTGGGAAATAAAACAAAGTAGAGTAAAACGCTAAGGAGTGAAAGTGCTGGGGAGGATGAGGTCTGTTGGTGTTATCTGAGATTCAGTGATTGAGAAAGACCTCTTGAGAAGTTGACATTTGAGCAGAAACATAAAGGATGTGAAGAACAAGCCATGCAGATATTTGGGGAAGAGTGTTTTAAGTAGAGGAAACAGTAAGTACAAAGGCCCTGGGGTTGGAACATGCATGCATTTTCAAGGAATATCAAGGGAGCCAGTGTGGCTCTGGATTGTGTGAAGCCAGGAGAGAGTGGTAAGAAATGAAGTCAGGGAGGTGTTTCAGTGTTGGGTTACATAAGATAACAAGAATAACTCATGAAAATTGACTCAGAATCTCTGTCTTAGCACAGGTTCTCATGTGAACCCTAGTGGAATATCAAAGGTCATCTGGGACTCCTAGAGAATTTCTAGGTGCTGGTTTTCACAGCCCCTCTTTACATGACACTGTGTCCTTTAACCTCATCAGGGGCATAAAAAGGACAGTCTTCAGAAACCATCAGACAAGTTAGGGAACCAGAGACTCTGAAGTCTGAATGTCTGACTTGTTATTCCCAGTACTCATAGGGACTAGAGCTTGCCTAAACTGCTTCCTTTTACCGCCTCCCTGCCTGAAATGGTCCTCAGAGGTTTGGAACATACACAGTGTGTTTAGTAAGAAATTTAACACATGGTGTTCACTGTCACATTAAAAATTGAACAGTGTGATGAAAAGCAAACTTTGGGCAAATGTTAGCCTCAATTTTGTTAATGTCTGCAAGAAATTTCCCCTAACCTACTAGCCCTTCCCCTAAGCTGGATACGCACTGAGCCTCCCAGTACATTTTTCTGTTATGTAAGAGAAAAAAGTATCTGGAAAATCTGGGCACTTGCTATGATAGACTGAGAACCCCCACACTTCACCTTTGTGTTTTCCAATCTCTGTTGAGGCACAAGGGACTGTAGCTAAGCCCTCCTACATTCTGCTAAAGTGACATTATGTCCTACTAGGGGATGTGGAAAACAGAGCCCCTATTTGTCAGAGCAACTGTGAAGCTATTGATAGAGTATTTCTGTGGGATTGATAGTCTTTTTCTTACACTCCATGGATCTAGTAGAGTCTAGGATCGGCCACTCTGACCTCACCATCCCTAACCATTTCATGTTCTGGGATTTTTTTTATTACATTATTTTATTTTTTCAGTGTTCTAAGATTCACTGTTTATGTTTCACACCCAGTGCTCCATGCAATACGTGCCCTCCTTAATACCCACCACCAGGCTTGCCCAAACCCCCACCCCTCTCCCTTCCAAGACCCTCAGTTTGTTTTTGAGTCCAAAGTCTCTCATGTTTCATCCCCCTCCCTGATTTACCCCAATTCACATTTCCTTTTCTTCTCTTACTGTCCTCCACATTATTCCTTATCCTCCACAAGTAAGTGAAGACATATGATATTTGACTTTCTCTGCTTGGCTTATTTCACTCAGCGCAATCTCCTCCAATTCAGTCCATGTTGCTACAAAAACTGAGTATTCATCCTTTCTGATGGAGGTGTAATATTCCATTGTATAGATGGACCATTTCTTCTTTATCCATTCATCTGTTGAAGGGCATCTTGGCTCTTCAGGAAGGAAAATTTTGAGTGGCTACAAAGTTCTAGAAATAATGCCAGGCACTGTTGATGTAAATCCTCTCCTTGAATCTTGGCACTAGACTGAGGTGGTGGACATGATGTTGTCCACTTTCCAGGTGAAGTCCCAAAAGTCATAGAGCTGGTAGGTAAGAGGAGTTTTTCCCTTCATTGCCTCCCTGTTATTCTTCTAGCCATTATCAGCTTTTACTTCAGGGAAGACTGGCTTCTTGTCTCACTCCATTCTGTCTCTGAATGCCAGCTGGATTGGAATGGAGGTTTTCAGGAAGGTGTTATAGGGGCAGAACTGGGGTTTTAGACTGTAATCATTAAATAAAGATGAGATAAATAACGTGCCACACCTAACCAGGGCATCCCCAGACAAAGCAGAGAGAGAGCTGGGCCGCTCTTCAGTCAGCTCAGGGCCACCCAACAGTGGGTTCAGCTTCCACCTTGTAAACGGTCTCCGGAAGTTGCAGGAACCATGCCAGGGTCATTTGCTTCTTTTGCTTCCCTGAGTGTCACTAAATTTCCCGAGCAGTTGTTCTTCCTACTGCTCTTCATACAGAGCCAAGGGGAGGCTGAGGCTGGCAGTGGGATGGCTCTGGCTCTCACAGCAATGGACGTGGTCTTTTGAGTTTGGGTTTCTAAGCACCGGTTCAAGTTCACCCGTAGGGAAACTTCTCTGATGAAGTATGAGCTAAGTGAGCCCTGCAGTTTTGGGGATTGGGTCTGCTTCAGTGTTCTTCTGGACTCTTGGGCCTGTTACTCTGTGTTGGAACACCACCACATCTGCCCGCGGAGAGCTCAGCTGGTGTCATTCCTGTCCTCCCAGCTCCATCAGCACTCGCTGACAAACAGGGAAACCAGATCCATGTTGGACACAACCGTTACTCAGTTACGTACTTTGTCTCTCTGTAATCCCTCCGGTATTGACACATAGACCTCAGGGACACGGGCGGTAGGGACAGATCCCACAGACAGCGTCTGTTAGCATCGGCGTTACCGTCCTTCGCCCTGACAGTCTGGACACTAGGAAGAGGATTAAAAGATTAGTACTGTGTATGCTACAACCGTCTTTTTATTCCTTGTGACTTTTCAGTTTTGCTCACTTCATCAAGATGTAAAAGGGGGCTCTGAGTGAAAACAGATGCCTTTATACATTTTTGGGGGGCCTGATGGGTAGCAGATGTCTCAGACATTTGGGCAATGTTGAGACATTATCAAAGTTTCTGCACACACAGAGCAAATTATCTTGCCTTTGCAATGAATGTTTTAAAGGGGGCTTTGAGGTATTTTATATATATTTAGAAAATGAAGATCCATTTGAATCTCTAACTTATTACATTTGATCAGTTGGTGTATGCAGGTTAGATATCGCTTAATGGAATTTGTTCCCTGGAAAATTAGTAAAAGGTAGATTGAGCTCAGGGGATTATGCCCCTGAAATGAGTTTGATATAATAGTTAAATATAGCTTTTTTTTGTTATTTATTTTGGATTTGACCAAATTCTCTGAAATATTCATCCCAAGAAGTAGCCCAAAAGAATGTCAGTCATATTTCTCAATATATTTTTCTGAGTGATAGCATTTTATGCATTTATAATGCAGAAAAGTTTATTATAGTAACAACAAGTTAGGACCTTTGATCTTTATCGTAGAGGGTGATTCTTAAGTTGTAAAATGCTGACCTCTTATGTTCTTTATTTTAATTTCTCTTAATTTATTCATTCATTCAACAGACTTTTTATTGAGCATCTACTCTGTGGAAGTGGCAGAAATATAGAATAATCTAAAATTTAGTCTTGGCTTCCCAAAAGTCCATTGATCATAAAGCTTTCACAAGATAGTTTATAATTAAGTGCTGAATGAACTATGGCAATAGTAAGTAGAGTATACTTGCTATAGAGAAGAGTCAGCAATGATGGAGAGGGTAGACAAGATTTTATAGAGGAAGGGAAATTAAAATGGTCCTTGGAAAAGGAAAGGTATGCAGCAGAGAATGGGGTGACTTTTGTTGGGGTATGGGAAGCAATTGGCAATTCATATTTGGGGATCAGGGTAAGGTTGGCAAGGGAGATTGGAGTGCCTGACATTGAATTATGAATTATCACATTTGGGGAATCTGGATTTTATCCCAGAGGAATGGAGAGACTTCAAAGGTGTTTTTGAAGAGATGTGAATGAGAATACTAGTTTACAAAGACATTTGGTAGGTGGTCACAGGATTGGCAGGTGGGATGAGATAGGTGGCACAGAAACTGGAGAGGAGACCACTGTTGCAATGCAGGGGTGCAGCAAAGAGGCCCCAAACTCTGGTTACCAGAGAAGGGAGAGGCAGAGAGAAGGGAAAAGTTGTATAGGAGAGGAAGCAACTGTGGTGAGTCGTTAGGGGAAGGAGTAAGAGCCAACCTTTTCGGACTGCTCCCCATGTGCCTGCCAAACTGCTAAATATTCTGCATGTCTTAATTCTTACAGGAGTGCGTGGGTGGCTCCATCGGTTAAGCATCCCCCTCTTAATTTCAGCTCAGGTCTTGATCTCAGGGTCTTGAGTTTGAGCCCTGTATCAGGTCCTGCCCTGAATGTGGAGCCTGCCTTAAAATAAAAAAATTTTAAAAAATCCTTATAGAAACTCTATGAAATAGAAACTGTGATTAGTTCCATTTTCAGATGAAGAAACTGAGGCTTAGAGACATCAAGGAACTTGATCAATGCCACATCGTAGGAAGTAGAAACACTGGGATCTGATCCCATACTCCAAAATCCCAACCATGGTGTATGCCTTAGTGCCTAATATTGGAGGAGATTGGAGGAGTGGAGGGAGAAGGGAAGAAACTTCTAAAAAATACTGGATATATAATATTTCAAAGAATTATTTAATTACGATTATTTTCTTGGCTGGGAAAAATAACTAGCTTGAAATAGAAATGAATAAATTATATTTTCAGATAGAAAAAAGGATACTCTATGGAGTGAAAGCAAAGTTCATCCAAAATGTCCTGTCTTAAAATAGACATGAAATTCAGAAATGCAAAGCATGAAATTTATCTTAATCTTTATTTGTGTGTTCTCATACATAGCATGAGTTCTACCTATGTGTACATGTGTGTAACTGTCACAGAGGGACATGAACGAATTTAACCTGGATTTAGACTTCAAGTGAAAAATGTAGTTTCAACTTTTAAAAAATTATCTGTTTATTTCACTTTCTCTGCCGATAACTCTTGGTTGAAATGCTGAAATCTTATAAATACGGCACAGTTAACTTGCAAAATGAGCTTAGTGTTCTCGGGGCAGTGCAAGTTGAACAACACATAATTTGGCACAATTTGGTGGGCCTGAGTTTAAGACAAATATAAGACTGAGAGAGCATAGAGGCTTTATTATTTCTAAGTGAGTTCATGTAGTGTACATGGGTTGAACTGATCAGAAACCCCCACGCAGCCTTTTGCCACATCCAAGGCATTCAGTCTTTATGCTTTCATAAACCGTATTCATAGCACAACATTTTCCCTTCCCAAATAAGAATGTTGTTGTTTCAAATTACCATCTGTGCTTTTGGCATAATAGTGAATGCCATCTCCTCCTCCACTGCCCTTCCCCTCCAGCCCCATTGCTATCACAGAGAGGTTAGAAGGGCAGTGTGAGCAAGGTAGGGTATGTGGAATCACCCAGTTCTAGTATTCCATAGTATTAGGAAAGAGATGGTGGAGAGGGAGTGTTATCTACAGCTAGTAAATGGGGGTTTCACTGTCTAATCAGAGTGCTCGAATTACCAACTGGGGTACAGTTAGAAACAGAAGAGAGAGATCTTACTATAGAATTGCTTGAATTCTTGAGAAAAAGGAAGAGAAAGAAAATGAAGATTTGTCAAATATCTTTGTGCCAGGCACCATGTTGTATGACTTGAGTGGCCTTATGCCATATCCCTGATTTTGTCTATTGGCATAGCATAGGTAATAATGGAACTCCTTTACTCTCAGAAGTATCCTGGTTTGGACAATAAATTACATGGTCATCCTATGTAGAATCTTGAGTAAGATCTCTTTAGGGAAAATTTCATTACTTCCACTATTCACATCTGGACCCTGAATCTCTGAGAACTAGTTCATCACACATAACTCAACACAATGCAAAAAGTATCTGACAACATACATTATTTCTGCCTCATCATGGTATCTCTCAAAGAGAGTTTTATCTATGCCAGAATAATGGTACTCATCTAATAATAGGGCATATTAGTTTATTTGAAAGCTATTTGAAAGGAGAGCATATTCTTTTAGTTGTTTTCCAGTGGGGAGGAGTGGTATTTACCCATGCTTCTGCATGCTCTCTCTCACTTTGTCCTTTGTGACCAGGGCTAAAGTTTGAGAAACAGATAAGACATTGATGGTCATAGTTTAAGATACGATATGGGGTTATGAACTACAAGAAAGGTAACAGATCTATACAAGCATTAGACCAAGAATTGCTTCCATCTACCATGAAGTCAGTGAGTGAACCAACCCAGGGGCCAGAATCAAGGAAGCTAGTATTTATAGCATGTTTCTGTACTGTTTTGTGTAAATATATAACAAAGTGCATTCATTCAGTCAGTGTTTGATAGGTCTTAGCCAGTCACAGATATCTAAAAGATTCTTTCAGAACTTTTGGGTAAAATTCCACTGTAGAAAATAGCACAGAAAATAAAGAGCTCTATAAAGGGGGTAGAACTCTTGATTCCTCCTCCTTCTCTCAATTACTATCCATGCGATCTTGTGCAAATCAGTAGACCTTTCTGGGATTCTGTTTTGTTAAAAAAAAAAAAAAAGAGAGAAAAGGAAAGGAAAGAAGGAAAGAAAGCAAAGAAAGAAAAAAAGAAAGGAAGGAAAGGAAGAAAGCAAGAAAGAAAGGAGAAAGAAGATATTAGATTATAAGGAGTCCCACCTTTGGACAGGTTCTGCCTATTGCCAGTTTTTGTGAATAAAGTTTTATTAGAACATAGCCACACTCATTTGTTTACATATTATCTAGACAGTTTTCCAGCTACAAGAGCAGTTGCAAGACTCTATAACCTGCCAAGCATCAAAGATTTACTGTCTGGCTCTTGGCTTGCTGATGCCTGGCATGAATACTCTCTGAGGACATCTTTACTGTTTGTAAACCTCTAACTCCAGGACAAAGAAGGAGAGGGAGAAAGGTAAGAAGGGGAAGTTAGAGGTATAGATCTGAGTCAATGAACGAGAAAGCAACTTGCAAATAATCCACAAGCCAATTGTCCTAAGGTGACAGATTGCAATGCCCCCTGCTTGCCAGGAGAACCTTTTGCATGTAATATAGACTCAAGGACCACAAGGTAACAATTTCTACAGGAATCAGACTGGCAAACTCCTTTTCAATATGGTAGTCACAGCAGGTCAGTAAGAACGTTTCTGTTTGCTCCTGAGTCCTTTGAATTCATAAAACAGTAGCTTTAATTGGGGAAACGAGTGGAGTTTGGGTCCTTAAACTAGAATTGTAAAGCTCCTTTGGAGAGAAGTAAAACCAAAAGAGGACAGGGAAAGAATGCTTGAAAAGAACTTGATCATGATATATGAAGCCAAAGGTAATAAACAGTGCCGGATGGGCTCTGGTGGCCTCAGACAGTAGGTGAGGATGGTTATTGTTGTGTTTGTATTAAATCATACTAATCCCAGTGCCAAAAGCCACTTTGAATGATGAAGTGAAGTGGCCTGCAGTGGTGACCAAGAGGCTCTTCATTGCTGTTCCAGCTGGGCAGGTCTGCTGTCAGCCCTCTCAGGCAAGCTCTGCATCCTGTCCTAGCGGCCCAACTCTGTGTTCAGAGACTTGCAGAACTGGCAGATTTCAGTTTGGTTTGGAGTTTTGTTGTGTGTTTCTTGGCAGGAGGGGACCATCCTCCATCCATAGAGCGCCCCGGATTAATGGCTAAAGTAACACCTACTGGCGGGATCAACTCAGGATGGGGGCAGCCTTTCTGCTATTGACTCATGACTCCTCTTGACTCACAGCCTCCATTTTGTTGGCTATTTGTGGCTCCTGCCCTAAGGTTCATATTGCTTTTTCATGACGTGAAAAACATACCAAAAAAGTATATGTGACTTCTTCTCCAGAGTGGAGTATGTTCTCCTCGGTGGGCAAAACTTAGAGGCAGTCAAGGGGAAGTTATTTTTTGTTATGGTGAATCCTAAGGCAAAAATAAATTAGATTTGACCCATAAAATCTTGAGTTGGTTGCTTCCTTTCTAAAGTTTCCTTGAACTTCTGCTCAAAATCTTAGGAGATAGTTACAATAAAGTCTTAAAAACCCAAGTCCAAATGGAGAGTTGGGTTTTTCCTTTTAACCCCAGTGGATTGAAGTGAAAGTTGTCATAATCTTGGTGTGTTTTCTTCTCCTCCATGATAAATCCTTTTAGGAACAAGGTGGGATACAAAAATATATGGCTATATGTTCATGTGCTTCCTTTTTTTTTTTTTTTACCTTTCTCTGAACCCAAATTGTGCCAAAATGTACTATTGTTTAATACTTTGTAGAAGGGTGGAGATATTTATTTTCTCAATCTTTCTCTCTTGGGATTCTGAAGAAAACCAACATGTTTCTTGTAAAGTTATAAAATGGGTTAATTTAACTTGGATCATTGCAGTTATACTCTGGTACATAGAAAACATTTATTTATATCATGGGTAGACATTGAGTAATGTGAATTTTCTTCATTTTTGAAGGATATAGTACACAATCCAAAGGAATGATGAAGCATCTGTTGAATTGCCTTAGTTCCCCTCCTCATTACATTGATGCTAAAAAGTAGAAAAAATAGGAATGAAAAATGAACTATATTTCAGGAAAACCAGACAGTAAGTTCTTCCACAAAAGGACCTACTGGCATGGGACTCAGTATGTGTGGGTGCAAGTGGGAATGCACCACATGGACTTGTGTGGTGGGATGAGAAGTGGGGGAAATGAACCACTGCCAGACAAAGAGAGGATTCTGGGATTCCAGGTGGTAGAGAGGGAATGGATTCCATGTCTGCCAGATTGTGCCCATGCTTGCTGGCCTCTGTAAGAACAATAGCCATTACCACCGAGTTTCCAGTCAGGAAATCTGACCTGGTCCCCGTGTGTCCCCCTCAGAGAAGAGACCCAAGTTTAGAGCATATAGGGCAATAAAATGAACTAGCACCATGGATCTCTGAGTAGAGGAAGGCAATGGGATATAGCTTGAAGGCCATCCCCATCCCACTATCTCTTCCCTCTTGGCCAAGAATGGCTGGCCCTGGAATATACTCTGGATTCCCAAATGAAGCCTTGTCTGATGAATTGCTTGATTGCCCTTGTCTGGGGGAAAGGTCTTTTTCTGCTGCAATCTTTTTTTTTTTTTTTCTTTTTAAGATTTTATTTATTTGACAGAGAGAAACCCAGCCATAGAGGGAACACAAGCAGGGGGAGTGAGAGAGGGAGAAGCAGGCTTCCTGCCAAGCAGGGAGCCCGATGTGGGACTCGATTCCTGGTCTCCGGGATCATGACCTGAGCCGAAGGCAGTCGCTCAACCAACTGAGCCACCTAGGCGCCCCTCTGCTGCAATCTTAATTCAACTGAAATTTCCTTTTATGGGTTACCTTAAAGCCAGGATTTCAAAGATGTCAAAACCACCTGCTAAACTTAATATTTTCCAAGTGACATAGACCTCAAAGAAGGAGATTTGTTTTCATCTCACCTTCTCACCCTCTACGAGTGGCAGCCTATATATGGACTATGGGAATTACTGCAGAGTTGCCATTCTGGGAAAAGAGCCTAGCTGAATTGGTGACCTTGTCATTGGAATTTATTTCAAAATTGACACTCCAGGGGAACTTTCCCTATGTCCCACCTCCCAGGCACAGTACACACTTCTAAAACACTCAAAGACATTATTTACAACAGTGTCTAACAAATGGTGGCATTGCACCAAAATGTGTAGCTATGGGTTTTCCCCTTGTTGGCTGTATTTGTAATTCTGAGCCTCCCAAGCACATGGCAAAGTCTTTCTTTTAACATGAGCCAAGAAATTTCATTTGGTACTGTCTAAAAAAACTGAGAACTGAAGACCTTGTTTACACTGGTAGATGGTCAATATGTATTTATCCAATCAAATATTTTGCTTTTTTTTTTTTTTTTAAGATTTTATTTATTTGACAGAGAGAAACACAGCCAGAGAGGGAACACAAGCAGGGGGAGTGAGAGAGGGAGAAGCAGGCAGGGAGCCCAATGCGGGACCCAATCCGCGGTCTCTGAGATCATGACCTGAGCCAAAGGCAGTCACTTAACCAACTGAGCCACCCAGGCACCCCAGATATTTTGCTTTTAAGTAGAAGCTGAAGAACTTATGGGGAGGGATTATTTTAAGAGAAGGTGACTTGCAGATGGGTCCACGCTGTTTAGTTGGGACTCTTTAATTTTGAGCAATACATTATGAAGTTGACATTTTTTAAAAAGATAGCACCCAACTTTGGTGAGAGGTTGGGAAATGTCATATTCTATATTTCCAATAAGACTACAAATTGTTGTGGGTTTTTAGATTAAAGTATTTGTACACTGTCATTCAGTAATGACTCTTTTCATAATTTATCCTAGGGGCATAATTAATAATATACATAGAGGTCTGTATATAAGGATTTTCATCGTACCATTCTAATGAAAAGTTTGGAAATAACAAAACTCCCAATATAAGAGGGTAGGTAAATAAATTATGATGTACATATTCTGCATACACAAAAATCATTTTGGAAGACTTTTTAGAGCTGGAGAAAGGAATCATTTTCCCAAAATAATGTTAATTGGAAAAAAGCGGGGAATTAAATGAATTAATTAAATAACTTTGATAAATAATATATGTAGAAGAAAAAGACTAGAAGTACATGATCACTAATACATTTTGGTTTATATCTGGCTGGTGGGATTATGGCATTTTTTTTTCTCTAGTTTTCCATATTCACCATGTTATCCACAAGTAACATGCTTTACTCTTATAATTAAAAAATTTATAATTGTGGGGTTTTTTTTTGAAGAACTGAGTAGTTCATTAAAAGGTATGATAAAAGTAACATTGTTTAACAGTATCCCATTTTATCCATAAAAATTTGAGGCTAACTGTAAAAAATGTGTATGATAAAATGGTTCAACACAATTAGAAAATCAGGATCAAAGAAGAAATAAACTTAAATACAATGTCAAAACTGAAAGATAAAAATAGAGCCCACATTTTAGGCCACAATGTCCTACTTAATTGCATTAGTCAAGCCGAGATTGGATATTTCCTAGTGGCTGAAGCAAAGCCCTTCAGTGGTGTAGAGGCAAAGTTTTGGAGCCCTCAACCTGAGACACACTATGTGGGACTTTATCTGTTGACATCAAGGGATGAGGCAAATGTATTTCCTGACAGTATCTCCGCTGCAGGAGCCCTAAGACTGTTTTTGTAGCATCCTCAATGAATGTCAGTGGAGGAACTAAAATGGGACTCCATGAGCAATTATATGGGGACTGCCCTAGTTTAGGTTCTGCCTAAAACAGAACTTGTCAAGGACTTGGGTGCAGGTGGTTTATTTGGGACGTGACCTCAGGGAGCAGGAGTATAAAGCAGGGACAGCCCATAAAGAGTTGGTTTTGTTTTGTTTTGTTTTTTGTAATGGCTTTATTGAGATATAATTGGAACATCTAAAGAGAAGCTTATTCTTTCTCTTACATTCTTAAGGGAATACTATACAATTCACATACAACAGTTAGTACATTAAAGAATGTATTATTGAGCTGGTTAACTGGGAGATCTCAGGGTTCCATCATGCTGGAACCTCTGAGGAACCAAATAGAAGACTTTTCAGAATTGTCCCTTAAAGGAAAGACCACTAGGACATTGTCATCTTCTGATGAAGGGAAGCCTATGTGGTGTTAACTTCCCAGCCCTCTGAGCATGCCAGGGAGCTAACAGTCAGTCACTTTTCTGTTAGCTCTGAATTTACCTCCTTTAAGATACTTTACTACTCTGAATATAACTGGCTCTGTTTGTGACTTTTAGATCACTATTAATACCTTTATTTAAGCTCTTTCCATTTTGAATTGTAGTTTTATGTTTATTTACATATCTCTCTACTATTAGATGGTAGCACTTCAGGGATAGGGACTGATTCATCTCTGTCACTTTGGTACCTCACCCAGTTCTGACACAGTTTCTTTGGAAATATTTATTGAACTAATGAATAATTAATTACTTCACAAGACAATGGGAACAAATCAATAATTCAGTTCAGAAATTCTTATTGGTGTTTGCCATGTGGCTTCTACTGGGCCAGGCGCCAGGCATTCAAATATGAGTAAATCACCGTTTCTTACCCAATTAAAGTTACCAGAGTCTACAAGAAGAGATTGAAACATGGAAAAGAATGACAACACAGAGCAGTAAGCAATATCAAAGAGAAGAGGTGTTAAGTTGAACCATATGAAATGGCCATATTTTTAGGTTAGAAAAAATTAAATATGGGCAATGTCATGTGATTGAACCTATTAAATACGATGCCAGAACAGAAGGTAGGATAATTGCTGAACCTGACATGGTCTTGATCAGCAAGGGCTTTAATTCTAAGGCTTGAAAAAATGGCAAAGACACTTCAATCCCTAGCAGACAGCAGAGGATTCCTTGAGCAGATAAATTCAAGCAATTACATCATGAACAAGCAGAAGCATTTGTACATTAATGGATGTGGGAGGAAATAAGGATGAAGTTTGAGGCTCTCGACTTCTGAGGAAAAACATCTTCTTTTTCAATATTTTACTTCCCTAAGCTAGTGGCTATCAAAGTTAATTGTGAAAAAAATTATCCTGTGAAATTCTGGCTCAAGTAATTTGTAGTGTTACCTAATGAGCAATACATATGCCAAGTGTATTACTTTTTGCTTACTGTGAAATGAATTACCCATAATGACATGTATTATCTCTTACTTTCTGTGAGTCAAGAATCCAGGCACAGCTTAGCTAGGTCCTCAAGCTCCCAGTCTCTCATAAGACTGCAGTCAAAGTATTGGCCAGGGCTGCAGTCCTCTCAAGATTTGACCGGAGCAGGACCCACTTCCAAGCTCACACATGTGGCTATTGGACCGAGGGCTTCAGTTCCTTGGTAGATTTTGGAAGAAGGGCACCCCTAGTTCTGGCCATGTGGTGTCTCTGTAGAGCTGTACACATCATAGAAACTGAACTCCATCAGAGTAAAACAGAACAGGGCAAACAAGATGGAAGTCCTGTTTTTTTATCACCCAATCCTAGAACTAACTTCTGTAGGATTCTATTTCTAGATTTTGAAGCCACTAGTCCAGCCACATTCATGTGGAAGAAATTACACCAGGATGTGAATACCACAAAGTGGGGATCATTGGAAGCCATTTCAAAAGCTGCCTACTATCCAGCCAATTTTCAGAATCTATCAGGGACTTTTGTTTCCTGGTCAGAATCTCCTGCTCCCTGGGTTTTATTAATATCTTGTCAGTCTTTTAAGAGAATGTCCTGGCTGCCAGGGAAGAGAACAAAAGGCTACATCCAGGAGAACAACAATCTTTGGTTAAGACCAATCATGTACTTAGAATCATAACATAACATAAGGTAAAGAAATTCTGAGAAAACTTAAGTCAGTATTTCCTCCTTCCCAACCTGTTTATTGGTGAGGAAAACAAAAGACCTTGTTGTTCTGAGACAACACATTAAACCAGCCTGAGACAGCAGTGTGTTAGGGTAAAGCTCAGGCTGTGTAGATTAAGTTATGGTGACCACCAGTTAGTAATGGTTGCTCAAGGGGACCTCAGAGTTCAGCCAGTCCTGAAAGCATATGCTTACTTCTGGGCACTAGGTTTTAAAAGGAATATTGATAGCCTGGAGATTACTTAAAGAGGACTAGCCAGGATTTGGCTTCAGAAGGAGTGGGATGAACTGGTGCCTCTTACCTGTGGAATAGAAGAACACACACACACACACACACACACACACACACACACCCATGAAAGCCATGTAAAGGAGCTCCATGTAAAGGAGCAAGTGAACTTTCTCTGCATAGCTTCAGAGGACAGAACTAGGAAGAAAAATGTGTAGGATCTGTCAGTGGGCTGATTTCAAGGCCTCTCTGTCACTGAATGAAGGTGGTCAAGCTGAGGCTGGGCTATGCAGAGTGATAGTGGTGCTCTTTCAACTAAGTGACCAAAACCTAACTCAAGCAAGCTTGGGCAAAAGCCAGTTCTCAATCTAATGCAGGGAAACAGAGATAGGAAATGGCTTCAGGATTCTTCGGTGTTCTCTAACTGTGTTCCCATCAACTTTGCCATGAGGCAGGACCCAGGAGTATCAGTGGATATAGACTTACATTTTCATAGCTTCGTGGTCACATAGGAAAGTTCTCTCCCAGCTCCTGCTAAAAATCCAAAATCAGTGGAGTGCCTGATGTGTACTGGGCTCTGGCCAAGACATCGAAGATGCAGTGGTGAGCAAACATCTGTGTCCACATGAAGGTGACATTCTAGAGGAATTAGCCTGGGGCAGTCCAGGTGCCCATCCCCTCACCTCTGCAGACCATCGCACACACTTTTGTGCTGGGAACTGATGGCTATCAGCCTGCCTGCCTTTGCTCAAAAACTTGCATGGCTCCACTTTCTTATAGTATCTGATTCAAAATCCTCAATATGGTCACAGGACCCTCTACAATGAGCTCCAACTTAACCTTTCTACTTTATTCATCATGTAGACTGCTAAAAAAAGGAATAAATAAAAGAGCCCTTGTGGATCCCCAAGCATTCTCCGTGCTTTTGTTCTCCATCTGTCATCAAATTATTCCTTTAGCCTGGACTGACCATCTTCCATCTCTCTGAAAACACAACTTTCTTTAAGGTCTATCTCAAAGACTTCCTCTTACTTATTAAGCCTTCTCTTCCCTTCTGTCATTCTGTTCTCTCTCTCACCATAGCTTATTTCCTCACTAAGTGCTAATTCATCTTAAATCACCTCTGATACCAAGTAAGACTGGGCACATCTTGTTTCTACCTTTGCTCAAGCTGTTCCCTTAGAAGTGTCATTCTTCCCCTTTTATTTCTGTTTGTGGAATGAAAACTCATCTTTTGCCTACCAGTTATTCTTTGATCATCCTTACCACATAATGTCCCATTTATGCCTCTACTCTGTATTTGAGCATATCCTCCTAGGTCACCAGATGTTCTGAGAAGACAACTTAATCTCCCATTCAATTATAAGCTATTTGAATGAAGGAGCCTTGACTTTTCATTTTTACCAATCTCCAAAGTGTGAAGTTCTGTTCTCTGTTTATGGATCTCATTCAATAAAATGTTTATTGGTTTGAATTTAATTGAATTGAATATAAGCTCCAGGGAAGCTGTACTTTTTGTAGAGAGTAGAGAATGTTGAATCAAACTAAAATAATACAGATAATTTCGTTTGTTAGTGAAATGTATTTTCACATGTATAGAACTGACATATAACATAGGTGGTTTGCTTTGTTCATCATGTTGTTGCTGAAAAAAATTTTTTTAAGATTTTATTTATTTGACAGAGAGAGAGAGATCACAGGCAGGCAGAGAGACAGGCAGAGAGAGGAGGAAGCAGGCTCCCCGCCGAGCAGAGAGCCCAACATGGGGCTCGATCCCAGAACTCTGAGATGATGACCTGAGCTGAAGGCAGAGGCTTAACTTACTGAGCCACCCAGGCGCCCCTGTTGCTAAAATTCTTGCTTGTTAATGTAGTATGAAAGCCCAATATGGCAAAGCACCAGTGTTGCCTCTTTGGGAGATAATTAAGGAGTGGAGGAAAGTCTGAAGCAGGATGTGCCTAGATGTCCTTCATCCTGTGACTGGGTTCTGCCTCTTTTCTCTATTCTGTCAGTCAAGCAAGATGACCTGTAACAGGTTCTTACATTGGCCAAGTTTTTGGGATGGTCCTCAGCTAAATTGGTGGGCATTTCATTCATTTATTCTGCTAATGTTTATTGAGCTCTCACTCAGTGCTAACTACTAAATACCAGGGATGCAGTGATGTTATAGGTTGAATTGCCTCCTAAAATATAGGTTGGAATCAGAATGGGACTGTATTTGGAGGTACAGTTGGTATAGAGATATTCAAAGCAAGGTCATTATGGTGGGCTCCCATTCAGTGTATTGGTCTCTTTATAAAAAGGGTAAATTTGGATACAGAGATATATGTAGAAGAAAGACAGTGTGAAGGAATGTGGACATAGAGACAGCCATGTATGAGCCAAGGAGAGAGGCCTGGAACAGATCCTTCCCTCACAGCCCTTGGAAAGAACCAGCCTTGCAAACAAACACCTTGTTTTCAGACTTCCAGGCCCCAGAATTATGAGATAGCATATTACTGTTGTTAAAGCCACCCAGTTTATGTGAATTTGTTTCAGCCACCCTAGCAAATTAAAATAAGTAGTGAACAAAATGGATAGGTTTTCTGTAGTCACAGAGCTTACAGTTCAAGAGGAGAGACACATATTAATCAAGCAACCAGATAATAGATATATAATTAAAAACAAAAAGAAGTGTTCTAAAGAAAAATCAAGGCCCAGTAAACACATAAAGTAAAAGAACCCAACCTAGCCCTGCACATTCAGATCTGAAAGTATTAAGGAAGTAGCGAATTGCATTCATTTAGCACAGATTCCTAGATGATTCTGGATAAAACTTTGCTTAGGGAAATTCCAACAAGGAAAAGTATAAACACTGAATCTGCTGGGCTGCTATGTATTTTGAAGGAAGGGATGGAAATCCCATTTCTCAAGCCATTTCAGATGGCACAGGGGAAAGCACTGTTCCAGGGAGCTTAAGCTGGGTGGTTGATTTCATCTGGATTTTTTTCAGTTCTTTCTCTTGCAGTTCTCTAGCTGCTTCTCAGATCATGACCTGACAGGTGAAGGGCTTATAATACCTTCTTTCCATAATCATAGCATGTCTTTCTTTATAAAACCAATCATGCAGGGCTGATAATTTAAGATCCCCCCCAAATAAAATAGGGTGACATGCAAAACAAATTAAAGTGATTTAAAAATTTCCACATTCTGAAAGGAATATAATTGTATTAAGAAGTTCAACCCTTTGGTTGAATTTTGCATTTGGCAGCTTGACAGATTCTTTTCAAATGTAACATTACTTGGCACCCCAAAGGTTGCCGAAGCCATTCCTGTAGATTGTCTCAGAAACCATTTTGATTATCCAGTTGAAAATCACAGTCTCAATAGTTGATTCGGCTGGTATATGAGTCATCTAGGCTTTTTGAATGCAACACCATAAATCGTGGATGCTCAGATTTCAGCTGAATTGACCTTCAAAATCTGTGAAATGTGTCAAATGGTTTTAGAAAGTCAAAAGGCTCACTTTTGTTTTCCCACACACTACTTCAGAATGGATGAAGTATAGAGAACTGATGGTCTCTTTCCCATGTGGGCCCATGTCACTGAGATCCAATCTGTTGGTGACATTAGATTGCCTAGAAATGTGTCAGTCTAGATTGCCCCCAACGTCATACTGGACAAGGGCGGCTGAGTAGGAACAAGTCTCATGCTCCCTCATTCTGAAACCCAGAGATCTCAGCCTGAGCCATGAGGCAGAGAGGAGTACCCAGATTCCAAGGCTTTTGGTTTTCTATACCCAGAGCCTCTCTGCTCTGCCACATAGGTGTGAATGTGCTACCTTCTATCTGTCCACGATTGTGGCAGCCATCTTTTCTTCTCTATCACTCTACTTCTGGGCTATCATTGACCTTGAAGGCCTGATGCCTTGTTTACATTGGACATGTTTCTGCACATTCTCACTCAGATGATCTAAGCAACGCCCTTTGCCTACAGATGTATTACATCCTGTGTTCAGTAAAAGATGTGCTGACATGGGGAAACCTTTGTACTGTGATGGGCCTAACGAAGTACCAGTCACTGATTCCAGCCAGCCCTGCCCTGTCCTGTGTCTCTAGTACCTGTGTGGCCTCTGATAATTAAGGATCATAAAAGAGTGGCCTATTTGAGAAGAGAAGCTCAGGTCTTCTTGGGATTCAGGCAGCACAATTTTGAGAATGGTTTGGTGGATAATAGAAGGAAGACCATGGACTCTTTTACACTACTGATGTGCTTAAAGATAACTATCAGATTCCTGGAATTTAAATGTGGTCGTGAGCCATATTTCTGTATCTTGGACAGCATAAAATCTAATATTAAACATTTTGCTTGGGGCAGAATGATAGCATATACTAAGGGTCTTTTAAGTTTTCTGTAAAAGTCTATTTAACTTCATGTGCTTGTTTTTGCTTTCTCTTCCCTTTACACACACACACACACACACACACACGGTTGGGATTAAAGGATGGTGAGGGAGACACTTGACCTGGGCATAAAATTTAAAGGAATACCAGAAAAAAAATCACACACACATCAATATAAATAATACGTTAATGAAATATTTTTAAAATCAAAATTAATGCAAAAAAATCCTCCCATGATGAATAGAATATAAAAAACTATAGAGATAGAGTCAATTTTTTAAAATTTTTTTCCATAATACACCATTTTATCCCTCCCCCCTACCCCCAGCAACCCTCGGTTTGTTTCCTGAGATTAAGAGTCTCATATGGTTTGTCTCCCTCCCCCATCCCATCTTGTTCCATTTTTCCCCTTGCTAACCCCCACGACCCCCCTCCTTGCTTCTCAAATTCCTCATATCAGAGAGATCATATGATAATTGTCTTTCTCTGACTTACTTAATTCACTCAGCATAATACCCTCCAGTTCCATCCATGTTGTTGCAAATAGCAGGATTTCATTCTTCTTGATGGCTGCATACTAGTCCATTGTATATATATACCACATCTTTATCCATTCATCTGTTCATGAATATCTAGGTTCTTTTCATATTTTTGCTATTGTGGACATTGCTGATGTAAACATTCAGGTGCATGTGCCCCTTTGGATAACTACATTTTTATCTTTAGGGTAAATACCCAATAGTGCAATTGCTGCATCATAGAGTAGCTCTATTTTCAACTTTTTGAGGAATCTCCATACTGTTTTCCAGAGGCTGCACCAGCTTGCGTTCCCACCAATAGTGTAGGAGGGTTCCCTTTTCCCCACATCCTCACCAACATCTCTTGTTTCCTGACTGGTTAATTTTAGCCATTCTGACTGGTGTAAGATGGTATCTCACTGTGGTTTTGATTTGTATTTCCCTGATGCTGATGGATATTGAGCATTTTTTTCATGTGTCTGTTGGCCATTTGGATATCTTCTTTGGAGAAAAGTCTGTTCGTGCCTTCTGCCCATTTCTTTATTGGATTATTTGGTCTTTGGGTGTTGAGTTTGATATGTTCTTTATAGATTTTTGGATACTAGCCCTTTATCTGATATGTTGTTTGTAAATATCTTCTCCCATTCTGTCAGTTGTGTTTTGGCTTTGTTGACTGCTTCCTCTGCTATGCAAAAGCTTTTGATCTTGATGAAGTCCCAATAGTTCATTTTTGCCCTTGCTTCCTTTTGATGATGTTTCTAGGAAGAAGTTGCTGTGGCTGAGGTCAAAGACGTTGCTGCCTGTGTTCTCCTGAAGGATTTTGATGGATTCCTGTCTCACATTGAGGTCTTCCATCCATTTCAAGTCTATTTTTGTGTGTGGTGTAAGGAAATGTTTCAGTTTCATTCTTCTGCATATGGCTGTCCAATTTTTGTAACACCATTTGTTGGAAAGACTGTGTTTTTTCCACTGGACATTCTTTCTTGCTTTGTCGAAGATTAGTTGACCATAGAGTTGAGAGTCCATTTCCGGGCTGTCTGTTCTGTTCCATTGATCTATGTGTCTGTTTTTGTGCCAGTACCATATTGTCTTGATGATTACAGTTTTGTAATAGAGCTTGAAGTCTGGAATTGTGATGCCACCAACTTTGGTTTTCTTTTTCAATATTCCTCTGGGTATTTGGGGTCTTTTCTGGTTCCATATAAATTTTAGGATTATTTGTTCCATTTCTTTGAAAAAGATTGATGGCATGTTGATAGGGATTGCATTAAGTGTGTAGATTGCTCTCGGTAGCATAGACATTTTCACAATATTTGTTCTTCCAATCCATGAGCATGGAACGTTTTTCCATTTCTTTGTGTCTTCCTCAGTTTCGTTCATGAGTACTTTATAGTTTTCTGAGTACAGTTTTTTTTGCCTCTTTGGTTAGGTTTATTCCTAGGAATCTTATGGTTTTGGGTGCAATTGTAAATAGGATTGACTTCTTAATTTCTCTTTCTTCTGTCTTGCTGTTGGCATATAGAAGTGCAACTGATTTCTGTGCATTGATTTTATATCCTGACACTTTACTGAATTCCTGTATGAGTTCTAGTAGTTTTGGAGTGAAGCCTTTTGTATTTTCCACATAAAGTATCATATCATCTGCAAAGAGTGAGAACTTAACTTCATCTTTCCTGATTCAGATGCCTTTTATTTCTTTTTGTTGTCTGATTGCTGAGGCTAGGACTTCTAGTACTATGTTGAATAGCAGTGGCAATAGTGGACAGCTCTGTCGTGTTTCTGACCTTAGGGGAAAAACTCTGAGTTTTTCCCCATTGAGAATGATATTCGCTGTGGATTTTTCATAGGTGGATTTGATGATATTGAGGTATGTACCCTCTATCCCTACACTGTGAAGAGTTTTGATCAAGAAAGGATGCTGTACTTTGTCAAATGCTTTTTCAACATCTATTGAGAGGATCATATGGTTCTTGTTCTTTCCTTTATTAATGTACTGTATCACATTGATTGATTTGTGGATGTTGAACCAGCCTTGCAGCCCACGAATAAATCCCACTTGGTCCTGGTGAATAATCCTTTTAATGTACTGTTGGATCCTATTGGCTAGTATTTGATGAGAATTTTTGCATCTGTGTTCATCAAGGATACTTGTCTGTAATTCTCTTTTTTGATGGGTCTTTGTCTGGTTTTGGAATCAAGGTAATGCTGGTCTCATAAAATGAGTTTGGAAGTTTTCCTTCCATTTCTATTTTTTGGAACAGTTTCAGGAGACTAGGTATTAATTCTTCTTTAAATGTTTGGTAGATTCCCCTGGGAAGTCATCTGGCCCTGGGGTCTTGTTTGTTGGGAGATTTTTTTTTTTAAAGATTTTATTTATTAGACAGAGAGAAACACAACCAGAGAGAGAACACAAGCAAGGGGAGTGAGAGAGGGAGAAGCAGGCCTCCCGCCGAGCAGGGAGCCCAATGTGGGACTTGATCCTGGGTCTCCGGGATCATGACCTGAGCCGAAGGCAGTTGCTTAACCAACTGAGCCACCAGGCACCCCTGTTGGGAGATTTTTGATGACAGCTTCAATCTCCTTACTGGTCATGGGTCTGCTCAGATTTTTTATTTCTTCCTGGTTCAGTTTTGATAGTTTATATGTCTCTAGGAATACATCCTTTTTTCCAGATTGTCAAATTTGCTGGTGTATAGCTCCTCATAATATGTTCTTATAATCATTTTTAGTTCCTTGGTGTTGGTTGTGATCTTTCCTCTTTCATTCATGATTTTGTTGATTTGGGTCCTTTCTCTTTTCTTTTTGATAAGTCTGGCCAAGGGTTTATCAATCTCGTTAATTCTTTCAAAGAAACAGCTCCTAGTTTTGTTGATGTGTTCTACTGTTCTTTTGGTTTCTATTTCATTGATTTCTGCTCTGATCTTTATTATTTCCCTTTTCCTGCTGGGTTTAGGCTTTCTTTGCTGTTCTTTCTCCATCTCCTTTAGGTGTAGGGTTAGGTTGTGTACTTGAGACCTTTCTTGTTTCTTGAGAAAGGCTTGCATTGCTATATACTTTGCTCTCAGGACCACCTTTACTGTGTCCCAAAGATTTTGAACAGTTGTGTTTTCATTTTCATTTGTTTCCATGAATTTTTAAAATTCTTCTTTAATTTCCTAGTCAACTCATTCATTCTTTAGTAGGATACTCTTTAGCCTCCATGTATTTGAGTTCTTTCCAACTTTCCTCTTGTGGTTAAGTTCTAGTTTCAAAGAACTGTGGTCTGAAAATATGCAGGGAATTATCCCAGTCTTTTGGTACCAGTTGCAACCTGATTTGTGACCCAGGATGTGATCTATTCTGGAGAATCTTCCCTGTGCATTAGAGAAGAATGTATATTCTGTTGCTTTGGGATGGAATGTTCTGAATATATCTATGATGTCCATCTGGTCCAGTGTGTAATTTAAAGCCTTTGTATTCTTGCTGATCTTTTGCTTAGATGATTTGTCCATTTCAGTGAGGAGGGTATTAAAGTCCCCTACTATTATGGTATTATTGTTGTGGTGTTTCTTTGATTTAGTTATTAATTGGTTTGTATAATTGGCTGCTTCCATCTTATGGGCATAGATATTTACAATTGTTAGATCTTATTGTTGGACAGATCCTTTAAGTATGATACAGTGTCCTTCCTCATCTCTTACTATAGTCTTTGGCTTAAAATCTAATTTGTCTGATATAAGGATTGCCCCAGCTTTCTTTTGATGTCCATTTGCTTGGTAAATTGTTTTCCACCTCCTGACTTTAAATCTGGCAGTGTCTTTGGGTCTAAAATGAGTTTCTTGGAGACAGCATATTGATGGGTCTTATTTTTTCATCCATTCTGATACTCTGTGTCTTTTGGTTGAGGCATTTAGCCCGTTTACATTCAGGGTAACTATTGAAAGATATGAATTTAATTTCATTGTATTGCCTGTAGAGTGATTGTTACTATATATTGTCTCTGTTCCCTTTTGGTCTGTTACTTTTAGGCTCTTTCTTTGCGCAGAGCACCCATTTCAGTATTTCCTGTAGGACTGGTTTGGTGTTTGCAAAGTCTTTCAGTTTTTGTTTATTCTGGAGGATTTTTATTTCTCCTTTTCTTTTCAATGACAGCATAACCGGATATAGTATTCTTGGCTGCATATTTTTTCTCATTTAGTGCTCTGAATATATTATGCCAGTCATTTCTAGCTGAGGCAGGGTCAATTTTACTTATTTTTTCTTTGCCTTAGTTTCCAGAATAATTCAGCACGGCATGGCACTGTAACTGATCCTGTATGCATTTCAAATTTTGATATTTTGTTTATTATGGATTTTTGTATTAATTTTTATTTTTAAAATATTGCATTAAAATGATGAAGAAAACTGTATTTATCTTGATTGTTGTGGTTTTTGGGGACCCCTTCTAGTCCAGGCCATACAGACACATGTTGACAGACAAATGTACACACAGACACACACACACCCCTTTCTATAGTTCACAAGGAATATAATATTCTTTCCCTAAAACCTTATGCTATCCATTATTTTGTTATCTCTTTCTCATGCTCTTATGAGTTCATATAGCAGTTCTCCTATGAAAGCAGCTTTGCCAGGAAATATATATGAAATGGTTTTCTTTGTCTTGATGCCATATTTTTTTGAACATTTATTTATTTGCAAGAGAAGGAGGGAGGGAGAGCACAAGTGGGGAGAGGGGCAAAGGGAGAGAGAGAATCTTCAAGCAGACACCCCACTGAGTGTGGAGCCCAACATGGGCTCGATCCCAGAGCTGCAAGATCATGACCGGAGCTGAAACCAAAAGTCGGACGCTTAACCTACTGAGCCACCCAGGTGCCCCTGTCTTGATAGTGTATTGCCATGTTATAAAGAAATTGTGTGCTTTGATCCTCAGGTAGAGCTATCTGATGATGTAAACATTTTCCAAACCCTTTGCCCAAAACTCACCTTTCAGACACCTGCACAATGCGGGGGCGGGGGGGGGGAGGCTCCAGGGGCCTTCAACATAACATGTCCCAAAACAAACTCAGCACCACATTGCCCTAAACCTCCAGCAGAACTAGAGCCTCCAACATTCACAATAATTTACCCAGATTAGAGACCTGGGATTCACATTTCCTGCTCTCCTTCCCCATGAAAACCTTTCTGTTCTGCTTTTGCAGAATCTCTTGATTACTCTTTCCCATTCCCATTGCCACTGTTCCATTTGGGCACTCCAGTCTGCTCTCCTTGTGATAGACCTGTGCCTCTGTGCTCCCCCTCTCCAGAACACCCTTCTCTTGTAGCCAGGGGGTCCCATATTTATTTATTTTTTAAAAGATTTTATTTACTTATTTGACAGAGAGAAACATAGCTGGAGAGGGAACACAAGCAGTGCGAGTGAGAGAGGGAGAAGCAGGCCTCCTGCAGAGCAGAGAACCCCATGCAGGGCTCAATCCCGGCACTCCAGGATCATGATCTGGTCCGAAGGCAGAGGCTTAATGATTGAGCCACCCAGATGCCCTCAGAAGGTCCTCTTTAAAAGGAGGAGTGTACCCTGTGTTGGTGAACTCTCCCTTTGCCACAATTATTGGAGGGGTAGTTGAGCTGTTTGTGTCTATTGGCTGTCTTCATATGCCTGGCACAGCTTAGAGCAGGGAATACAAGAAGCCTGCCTGACCGCATCTCCCACACCTGTCCTCCCTGCACCATGTGGCACAGCCACACTGCCATCACCAGCCATGGTAGTGTCCTGTTCTGGGTGCTGAAGGTCATAAATCACTCTGTCCTCTTGGCTTTAGTGTAAAACTCTCCACATAGTACTCCAATGACTAGAAATGTATTTAACTTCACTGTTTCCTAAAGCTGATCACTTCTACCCAAAACTGGTTTGGCACAGTTGGGTTAGGTTTTAGGTACAGGAAGAAAATCTAGTAGGAAGAGAGCAGTAAAGGAAAGTATTAAGGATGCTTTGTCCAGAGGAACTTATTGGGGCCAGGACTAGAGCTAATTTTTTGTTTCTTTCAGACTATTAAGGATAACCCAACAGAATTAAATAGAACTGAAACGGGTTTGGGGAGAGCTGGAAACTGACGTCTAAATCTTCAGAACAGGATGCTGGTGAGTTGCTGACCAAAAAGGGACATATGCAAGAGTAAAAGGAATGGAGCCAGAAATCCAGGAAGCAAAGGGATAAATGCAAATGCAAGGACATCAAGAATGGCTTGAAAGGGGCATTGGAATGATTGCCCAGGTTGGGGAGGCCACAGGTTTTACCTACTATCTGGGGCAGTTGCAGGCCAGCTGTATCCAATGTCTGGGAACAAGATGTCTTGGTTATGATCAAGCCATAGAAGGCCACTAGTTAGAGGGCCAGAAGGAGGGATATTCAGTTGGGCTTGGGCTGCTTATCTACTACTGGTACTCTTGTATCATGAGTTTTCTGCAGCTGTCTTCCCTGGACCCTTCCAAGATCCACTATTAATAAAATATCATTGCCTATGAAAATGGCTCCAGAAGCTTCTCTTGGGAAGGAAGAGGGAATTTTAATGACTTGATGTATTGTGTTTAGCTTGTTGTATAAGTTCCATAGAATTGGATGAAAGGGAAAGTTGAAGTTATAGTAATATGACTTTTCAAAATATTTTGTTATTCTCCATATTCCAGTAGGTCAAGAATCAAATCTCATCTCCCCAAATATAGCCATACATCATCTACATTTCTACATTTTGGGCTGGTCTTGAAAAATGAATAAGGAGGTAATATTGATTCTAAGTACCATATTTAAGCATTTCTCTTTCAGCATTTTTCTCTTCCAGCATTTTTACAAGTCTAATTATTACCTGGTGAATGACCTACTGATATCAGAAAGATCAGGGGATTCATAGCTGGACAAACTAGACAGCACATTGTGGCTGATGACCTGAACTTCATCCCCCTTTGAAGATGGGAGTAAGGAACCTAAAGTCCTGGTCCCACTGTACTGAGAGGTGCTTAAACCATTCATATGGGAGATGTGTTCAGCCGCCTCCCCCAGAGAAATGTATAAGCTTAGTTTTTCTTGTGTGGTTGGGCAGACTCTTTAGGGGCCTGTAAAGAATTTATTTGGCAAGGGGTAGGGATCCTACAAGAGTAGGGAAATGGCAAGACACAGAACCAGACACTCTGTGAGAGAGGAAAAGCTGTCCGTATGGCTTATAATTGCATCCCAGCACTTAGCACACAGTGGGTGCTTAGCATATATTTGCTGAATGAATGGATGGGAACTCTTTATCTGTCTTGTGAACCTAGGCATATTTAATCATATAAGACTCTGTTTAATCATGGGTGTAATAGGGACATTAGCACCTGGCTGCTTTCATTTCAGATTGTTATCAGAAATTGCTTTTTAACCATGTATAAATATAAATTATTATAATTAGACTTTCTCCATAAAAGCAACATACTACCTTATGAAGATCCTAAAAATGCAGCAGATGTAAAAAGGGGAAAATTGTGCAAGAGTAGGACAGTAAAGCCTTGCTTTACCAGAATGCACAGAGAATTAAGTGTTCCAGTTAACTGAATTACTGTTCCAGTAGGAGTTAAATAGAAAGACCTTTGTTTCAACCCAGAGTGAATCTCTAATTCCTCGCCCTAGGAAGAAAAAACTGATCAAAGTATTCCTTTAACAATTAATACTACTTCTTTTGGTCATTTTTCTGAACACCATTGCTTCTGTAGTGATAAAAGTTACTGATTTTAGGACATAACTGAGATGTGGTTCTGTTATTCTGTGGGCAGGTATAGAGTGACACATTATAAGAAGTAGAAACATAAAGTGTTGAAGAAGGTGGAACTAGGTAGGGCAGAATATTTTCATTGAGAAGTAGCTCCTATACAATATTAAGGCATCCCGTACTGAAAGTCCATAGAGCATCATTGCTATTTTATTTTGGCTTTTGGTCAGCAAACATTTATTGGGTGCCTTCTGCATGTGAAGCATTGGGCCAAGTGCTCCACACTACATGACCATGTCATGACCTTGTTGAGGGGACAAATCAGCATCACATATTATGGTTACTGACATGACAGGGATGATCACAGCATGCTGGGTGGGCCAAGAGGTAAGGTTGCCCAGCTGGTCTTCTGGCAGGGAAGAGGAAACAGACCTGCATGTATGTTACATCTTTCAGTTGCTGAATGATGCTCAGGTGACCCAGGACAGTGTGGCTGCAGGTGATTGGCTAGATTTGAGAGTAAAGGCCTGTTAAGTTTAGAGCCAGTTGCTCTGGGATTTGGAGAAGAACTACAGGCCCCAAGAGGTGAAAGAGTTGTAGCCAGGGAAGCAAGGCACACAGCATTCTCTAGATTTGGTTAGGGGCAGGATGACCAGATTTGGCCAAGCATATAGGCCCTGGGCACATCAGATGCTGTGACCCCTTAACTCTACACAACCTGACATTCATTTGTTCAGCCATTCATATGGCGGTTTAAATCTCTGAATGTTGTCTCACCTGTGATTTTTGAGATAATAATCAGATAAGCTCATACGGTGTCTGGCACATAGCAGATACCCAGTGGTAGCTGGGTACCAAATAGCTTCTATTTTTTACCTTCAAATCTTTTCCTTTTTGTCTTGAGGCAGCTCCCTTTCCTCTTCTTCTGATCCTAAAAGGAAGATTTCTTATTGCCTATGAGCAGAGTGTCTTTCCTTCTGAAGCATCACTATGTGGCACATTTTCTCCTCATATTGGAAACCAGAGAGGAACAAGGAAAAAGTGAGAGAGCAATTGTGAGATATGTCTGTGACATGCTTTTGTTAATAAGAATAAGAAACTTTAACTTGATTTAAAAGAACCATCTTAGAAAGGAAGTAGATGCTTGAATCCACATGTTCTTAATTAACTTTATTAGGGAAAGTATTTTGAAAGAGATTCCCCAAATTGAGAGATGTTTTAAAATATATATACATATTTTAAGTTAAGTTGACACCATACCAACGTCAAAGTAAAAAGGAACACTTCTATTCTCATAGGCAATTCTAGTAGACAGTTCTTGTTTCTTAACTTCTAATATACAATCCCCATCGCCCTCCCCAACCTTCCTACTGTCATCCCAACCTTCCAGTCTTTGGAGGAATGCCCTTTTGTATGTGAGTTAACATGAGAGTAATTCTAAGACCATGCCTCACATTACAGAATCTGGGAGTCCAGACTCTTACTCTCTGCTGCCCATTGTTATGTTCAAGGGCAAGAATGTGACCTAAAGGCCAAGGATGTGATTTTAGAGCCAGGCAGATGACTTAAGCTTGACCAATCAGAAATTATTTCTGGGACTTTGACTATTCAATAAATAACACAATACAGAAGAAAATATTTCAAAGGCTGTTTCACTGCTGAGTTGGCAGAGGTGTCTAGTATTTGGTGATCCCTCTCACGTGGCTTTTGCCACCTGGTCCTTTGTGCTCCATTGGTTCCTGCTATTGCCCAAACCTAGTCCTTCAGCATCCCTTTGGTAAGAGGTCTCCCAATTTCTTTCTAAAGTGTGTCATTTCTGCTTAAGTTAGTACAAGTTGGACTACTATGCCATTGCTGTCTAGGTATTACATTGGTGATAAGGAAAAATCAGGTGGAAAGTTTAATCTTTCTTTCAGATCTCTCTTAAAACAACAGTTCTTAGATTCTCCTGGTGATGAGGTGATCCAGTTTCAGGATGTGAGTCAGTGAGAATGTTGCTTACAGAGACCTCTGGAATCCAGAGCTTTCTATATTAAGTCTCTAAAGAGATAAAAGTTTGGGGTAATTAGTGTGAATCTTTGTATTGGGTTTATTGACCTTTTAATTATTTCATTTTCCTTTTGCTAAATAAGGTCTAAATAGAACTTATTTAAGTAAATATTTTAAAAGTAAGTGTAAAGTGCCAAGATACTTAAGTTCACCAAATGATATGAATTGGTCCACAGATGGAGGTTATTATGAACACGCATTTATGTTGTATGAATCAGTCCATTGCAGAGAGGAGAGTAGGAGGAAGAAGGCTCGGCAAAGGAAGAAACATTGGTCAGCATTCACTCTCTTAATGGCATTTGGCTGCCTTCTATTCCAAGCCCTGTCACTCTGGGATTGTGTTGTTTCTGAGAATAAAATATAGCAAATGTGTAACTGAGATAGTGGTGGGATGGGTCCCAATCACAATTCTTGTAGGGTTTTTTTTAGATTTATTTTTATTTTTTTAATTTTTCTTCCTTCCATCCATCCTTCCTTTTCTCCCTCCCTCCCTCTCTTCTCTTTCTTTTGAGAGAGAGTCTGCACGCAAGCAGGGAAGAGAGAGGGGCAAAGGGAGAGGGAGAGAGAGAATCCTAAGCAGGAGGCTGCATGCTCAGAATGACATTAAGAGTCAATGTCCAAATGACAGAGCCACCCAGGCACCCCTGCTTTTTTTTTTTATTAAATTATTAAAAAAATTTTTTTTGTATTTGAGTAGAGTTGACACAATGTTACATTAGTTTCAGGTGTACAACATAGTGATTCAGCATCTCTATACCTTATGCTATGCTCACCGTAAGTGTGGTTACCATCTGTTACTGTAGAATGCTATTACAATATCTGACTATATTCCCTATGCTGTGACTTATTCATTCCATAACTGGAAGCCTGCATCTCTCATTTCCTTTCATTCATTTTGCTCATCCCCCTATCCTCTTCCCTCTAACAATCTTCAGTTTGTTCTCTGTGTTTATAGGTCTGATTCTGTTTTTGTGTGCTTGTTTACTCATTTATTTTGTTTTTTAGATTCCAAATATGAGTGAAATCATATGGAACTGTCTTTTTCAGTCTGACTTACTTCACTTAGTATAATATCCTTTAGGTCCATCCATGTGATTGCAAATGGCAAGATCTCATCCTTTTTATGGCTGTGTAATATTCCATCATGTATATATATTATATTATATTATACTATAGTATAGTATAGTATAGTATAGTATTTATATTATTTATATATAGTATTATCACATCTTCTTTATTCATTCACCTATCATGGATACTTAGGTTGCTTTCATATCTTGGTTATTGTAAATAATGCTGCAGTAAACATAGGAGTATATGTATTCTTTTGAATTAATGTTTTTGTTTTTTTTTGTTTTTTTGTTTTTTTTTAAAGATTTTATTTATTTGACAGAGAGAAACACAGCCAGAGAGGGAACACAAGCAGGGGGAGTGAGAAAGGGAGAAGCAGGCTTCCCGCCGAGCAGGGAGCCCGATGTGGGACTCGATCCCGGGTTCCCGGGATCATGACCTGAGCCGAAGGCAGTCGCTTAACCAACTGAGCCACCCAGGCGCCCCAATGTTTTTGTTTTTTAATCACAATTCTTTTGAGGCCTCTTTGGCTGAATGAGGTCTGGGATCAGAAGGAAAACATAATTATAATTAAGGTGAATGAATGAATAATTATTCAACATATATCAATTCAACAGGGAATTATTGAAGCCCCACTGTGGGCCAGGCACTGGGCCAAGCCAGACAGTATGGAGATGAAATTTGTATACTCAGAGAGCTTAGAACCTCCTGTAACTTGCAAGTGTGGATGAAGTAAATTAATTTCACGTAAATCACTTCAGAGGCTTGCAGGGTTGAAGGTGCAGAAGTGATTTGCCCCATCCAGACATGGCATGCCATCAACTCTGACCACAGCTGTTTGTCTACCACCCACTGATCCTGTGGAGGGGGGGGAGTTTGTCAATGAATTTGTGTGCAAAACAGACAAGAGGATCAGAAGAAGACAGAGTGAGAAGATAATTGCAGAGCTGAATAGAACCAGCTTTAAAAATGAGAAAAAGAACAGAATAAAAGGCCATTTCAAAATTCTAATCAGTCGATTGGTGCTATCTTGGTGATATTTTATCATCTGGGCAAAATGACTATAGTACTTAACCATGTGCCAGTTTAAGGTTTAACCTCTAAAGTTTAAAGTTAAATAAAAACCTTCAAGTTTAAGGCCCTTTGTGGGAAAGACTTATTTTAAGAACATCTTCTTCCTAATTTAAAACGTCCCCTTTTTTATGAGAGCATGTACTCATTTGACAATTCTGAGAATCCCCCAGAATACATTTCTTTGCAAAACCTGGAAGTCAGGAACTACTGAGAAATTTGAGCACAGTTCCCACCACATGAGATACGCCAGCTCGTATACAGACAGAGGCACTCTCAGAGTGAAATCTCTCAGGAAACGACCCTACCTTCTTTATGCAGAAAATGCAAAGGAAATAGTTGGTGGGATTCTGGAACTAAAACTTCCCTCACAGTCTGCAGGTAGAATACATTGGGCCCATCAGAAGTTTGGTTTTGAGAAGCTGGCCTGAAGGCAAGGGGTCAGACCAGTGTTCACAGGGCTGGCTTAAAGGGTCGGACACAGGAACAGGTGAGTTGAGAAGCATCATATTGGAGTTACAGTGAATTTCTGTCTTCCTCAGCAATGCACTTCACCATCCAGCTGCAGCAAAGCTAGGAAATCCCTCCCCACAGCTGGGGAGGAAGGAGTTGCTTTCATTTTCTAGAAAGATGCTAATATCCTTTTTATCTCTTCTTCATCTTAAACTGAAACTAGAAACCTCTCCTACTGTGAAGCTAAAAGCCACTCCCCATAGCACAAAACTCCAAAACAGTAAGCTTTCACCTCAGGATTTCCTCTTTGAATCTGAAGAAGTGACCTGGGCTTTTCTTTGGGCATTGACAAAGGCATTGAAGAACATGTCAATCAACCTGTGGGAGTAGATTCACTGTGCTTCTCTCATTATAGTGGGGAATGTTCACCTTGCCTCTTCTTTATATGTTCACCTCAGCTGTAGACTAAAAAGATCCCATTGCTTTTCTTCATAGGACTAAACTACTATTTTGTTAACGGTATTAAGCATGATGTGCCATGGACTGAACTGTGTCCCCCACCACCAAATTCAAAGATTGAAGCCCTAACCCCCAAATGTGACTATATTTGGAAATATGACCTCTAAGGAAGTAATTTCAGTTAAGTGAGGTCCTAAAGGCAAGGCCCTGATATGATAGGATTCGTGTCATTATAGGAAGAGACATCAGAAATCTTACTTTCTCTTTCTCTCTGCATGCTGCATGAGGCTCCAACAAGAGGCTGGCCATCTCCAAGTCAGGAAGAGAGTCCTCACCAGAAACTGCACCAGCTGACATCTTAATCCTGAACTTCCAGCCTCCAGAACTGTGAAAAATTAATATGTGTTGCTTAAGCCACTAGACTGTGCTAGTTTGTAATAGTGGCCAGAGTAGACTAATAGAATCAGTAATTATCATATAAACTGATCGTTGTTTCTTAAGAAACAGAGGAAGTGATGAAAGTCTTTCTGGGTATCACATTGTCATTGAGGAGACAGGTACTAACGTTGTTTATACCTTTACCTATTTGCTAGGCGTGTGCTTATCATTCCCTGTGCACCAGATAAGAAGCTGTGGGTTAGAAGGGTTCTATAAGTTGCCCAAGGACACAGAGCTAGTAAGTCTGTGCTCAACAGTTTATTACAGGTTTGCTGGGCTGAGGAACCAACCTGTACCTGTTTGTTTTGCCTTCTGCTAAGCCTACCCAGGGCTGTGTTCTCACCTTTGCCACTTAACACCGAGCTTTTGCTGTAGGGACTAAAACCACTTAAAAAACTGGGAAATGTTCTTTTGGAGATTTATCAAGATCCATTATTTATATGATCCCAATTTTGGAAGGATACAGAAAGAACAAAAGAAAGTATGTACGGTGTATTTGCATTATGAGAGCCTGGAGAGTGATATCAAATAGTAATGGTTTTTGGTTGGTTGGTTGCGTTTATTTTTTTTCTGAATAATAAGATAATGATGAATTTTATTTTGATTTTATAACTTTGTGGAAGCTTTTATTTTTCACTCACAGCTTTTATAATCAGAAAAACCATTTTTGACCACGTAAAACAAGACACAGTCTCCTCCTTCTCTGACATTGGGTGCTCTGCCCAGTGGTTCCTTGTCTGAAAGCCTGAGCACCAAGGTGGGGCCTGGGAAGAAGCACAGAAGAAGTAAATGGTAGAAGCTGACCCCAGATAATCCCATTACAGAGAAATGAGATTTTTCAAGAGTGTCTGCTCATAGAATTAAGAATGCTGACACTGGTTCAGTTCCAAACCTAACTGGGAAAATATGAAAATGGTTACCATCTGGAGCTGTCTGGTGTTAGGCGGTGAGGTGGGGAGGCAGTCTGTGGCCAGGGCGCCCACGGATGGGACTCCAACACAGGCGTTCCTTTCTTGGTGCCCTTGGCTTTCTCTGTACAGAGAGGCGGAGAGGCGGGAGAAGGAATTACACCTTTCTGTGACCTTCAGATGACCCAGTGACTCAAATAGGGTAGACACGGTTAGAGACATTTCCAAATAACAGAGTGTTCCATAGAAGCCAGACTGTATCTTTGTAGATCTGTCTTTATCAAATAGTAAAGAACTGGAAAGCAAATACCCTGCTTGTGTTCTAGAGTGTGTGGCCTAGATGGATGGTATTATCTATGGTTATCTTGGCAATAGTTCTTGTTCCCTTCTTACATCTTCTTGAGTACTACTTTTGGCAAAAGAGCACTGGAGAAACAGTGTATGCTGAGGACAGGGAAATAGGATTCCTGTCCCCAGTTCTCCCCTCAATTTACTAAGGAAAAGTTGTTAACATTACAGAGCTAAGATTACTTTAGGAGGAAAGTAAAGTGAGTGAAAGCTTCTTATAAGCGCTAGAATGTTCTGGAAGAGATCCTGCTGATTAGAAATTAAAGGGGCTATTGTGTTTTCTCTAAGGAGACTTTGGAGGCAGGCAGTGATATGAACACAGCAGTACTTCTAGAAGGATATGCAGCTTTTCCAAAGCATGGCTCTTTTTTGGGTAACTATTTGTGGAGAACTGTTGTGAAGGAGTGAAATATTTTGTAAGGGTCTAATTCTTCATGAATTTGTCCACATTTGCCATTAATTTTTTTAACTCTTCAAAGGCAGGTATCCTATCCTATTTCCCTATTTGCTCCTTCAACAACCATTACTGAGTATCTGTTATGTGAATAGCTCTGAAGATATACATGTGTGAATATATTATACATACATTCTTCATATATACAATGTATGCATATAGTAGGGGCTGCATGGGAATTTGTGAGAACATATGAGACAGTCTTAATCTCAGGTCAGGCAATTACCCAAGGAGGAGTAATTTAAACTGAAAGTACAAGAACGATAAGAGGAGTTGACATTTACTGAGGATTTGCTTTGCATCAGACGATATGTTAAGTGCTTTACATAACTTATCTCATTTAATCCTTTAAGGTAGGGACTATTATTATGTTCATTTTATAGATAAGGAAACTGGAGCCTGGAGAATAAATTACTCAAAATTGCATACCTAGGGGCACCTGGGTGGCTCAGTTGGTTGAGCGACTGCCTTCGGCTCAGGTCATGATCCCGGAGACCCAGGATCGAGTCCCACATCGGGCTCCCTGCTCAGTGGGAAGCCTGCTTCTCCCTCTCTCACTCCCTCTGCTTGTGTTCCCTCTTTGCTTGTGTTTCTCTCTGTCAAATAAATAAAATCTTAAAAAAAAAATTGCATACCTGGCAGGTGTTAGGTTATGGACATATCTTTAGAGCAAGTTATATTTATATGTATGTATGCATATAGGTATGGATAAGTGTGCACTGGTTTCTCCGGGACTCTGACTCTGAAGTCTTGGCTTTTCACCTTAATACCGAATGGCTCTTTACTGTGCAGGATAACTAGGAATGGGAAAAGCCTATCTTTTTAGTCAGAGGCACAGCTTAGTACACTGTGAAATGTACCATAACTATGTAGATGAATGACTCCAGTAAAGTTCATTTCTTATTCTGAAAAAAAAAAAAAACAAAACAACAAAAAAACTAACAAACAAACAAAAAAACTTGGAACAAGAGGATTGATCTTTCACAAATGGTCTTAATTTGAGCTCCTACAGGAGCAGACACTATGACAAGAACTCCAGTAGAGGTAATCCCAGGAAGCACTGGTGGGAGAGTAGAGTAGTGAGACAGGGAAGAAAAGAAAGCCAAAGTAAGGGCTCATTGCCAAGCAAGTTCCCACTGTGGGAAACTGAAGTTTAGTTCTGCTGTGGGTTTCTGGGAGTCAGAGTAGAGCACATTCTGGGGGAGGACGTTCTCTCCCTGAAAGGTAAGGGAGCTGCTGAGGTATTTTTACACCAGCACCCACTGGTCTGTTTTGGGGAGCTCTTCATGGATGATATGAATTCTCTTGTGTTTTTGACTTACCAAGAAGTAGCAAAGGACTTCCAGTAGAGAAACCCCAGTGTATTTCCTTGAGAGGCTGCAGTTTTGTCCAGAGGCACCGTGCTAAGAGGGGCACAGGGCCATGGGGAGAGTACTGAGGACATCCGCCTTAAGTGATTGGAAGGAATCATTTTTTAAGATTCCTAGTTCCAACGCTGCATGTGGAGAGAGGTAAGGCCTTATTTCCCAGAAATACCAACCCTCTAAACTAGACATACTGTCCTGTGAGTCCTTAGTCTCCCAGCTCAAACCCAGATTCAATCAAAATCCCAGCAACAGTGAGTGACTTAAGCAATTCTTTTGTTTTCTTCTTTCTCCTATTCCATATTATCAAGTTGTGTTTATTGAGATTCACACAATGCCTCTATTTCAGGTGAAATATTACAAAGAAATAGGTAACCGTGTTAGGTAATTGGGAAGTGAGCTAGAAAAACATAGATAAGGAGAGGAAACCTTGTATGTAAAGGTCACCTCAGATAATTCCAAATCCAGTGATATGGATTTGGCACTGGATAATTAGAAAACAACGTTTCCTTCTTTCTTTTTTTAATGGAGGGGAGGGTGTGGGCTACTGGAGGGGGTGCAGTTTGAAGCCCAGCATCTTCCTGCATGTCTCAGGTCTGGTGGGAGGAGAACCTCTTGTCTCTGTGTACTTTTTGGAAGCATTTACTTGGCCTTTATAAAATTGAATGTGAAAGCGGGTCCTCTTTGTGTGGAAAATTGTTACCAAATCCTCCTGAAGGAGGACCCAAAAGTTATGGGATTGGGGATGGAGGGAAATGCATCTCTTTGTTCACTCACACTGGTGACAGAGGTCTCTTTCTCCGGGAAATAGGGCCCCCCTGAAATTAATTGTTTGGGGAAGGAAGGAGGGAAATGTGTTTTTTTACCAATCCAAGAAATCTTAACATCCAGAGAGGAGGTCATTTTAGAATCCCCAAAGGAATTTCTGGAAGAAGAAGTATAACCACATCTCCGTAATCCCTGCTAAGGATAAAATGAAATAAACTCCACATTTTTGGAAGTAGTAATAGAAGTGAGCAGCTTCAGAGGGTGGTTCTCAAAATGGGGCAAGGATTTCCTGGGAGCTGTTGAAAGTTTAAGTTGTGAATGTTACTGTGTTGTCTAGTGAAGATAGATGAAAGGTCCTTGCAGGGGAGTGGCAGGAAGGGATGGCAAATAGGGCACAGAGAGAAGGTGGTGGGATAGCAGAGGATTCTGGGAGTCCTCTGGAAGAACTGGGGAATAGAAAAACTGGAGATATGCTGTTCTTACCTGATGAGAGAAGGTGTCCAGGATTGTCATGATTATGTAGATAAGTGTTTAATAATAGTTATCAAATGTATTCATAGGAAATTTGAGATATGATCAGGTCAACAGATTAGGAGGAAGATTGCCATTGAAAAGACAGTTTCTTCTGGTTTCCAAGAGGAAGGTGTTTGCCACATCAGAGGGTGGAAAGGGCAGGGGGCATTTGGAGAAGAACCGGGATCAGTTGGAGGGCAGAGAGAGAGAGAGAACTGCAGACAAGAGTCTTTATTGTGGTTTCTGTGGGCAGGAACAAGCAAGGCAGGGTAAGCAGGCTAAAGATTAGCCAGACTGAATAATTTCAGTGAACTCAAGGGCATTGGAACTGTCCCTAGCTGTCTAGTCTCTGGCTCTGAGGTGATTAGTTGGACCATGGCCTGGAGTGTGGGAGCCTGATAAAGGGGGTGGTTGGAGTGTGGGCTCTAGAATGGTTGGTGTATTCATTGGTGAGTTGCTCCTATCTAGGCATTAGCTAACCCTGGGACGGGCAGTCTCTCCAGGGTCAGTAAGGCCCCAAATGTCAAAGCATCAGAATAGAGAAAACAAAAGACATGGTTAATACAACAAATCAGGGGCGCCTGGGTGGCTCAGAGTGTTAAGCCTCTGCCTTCGGCTCAGGTCATGATCTCAGGGTCCTGAGATCAAGTCCCACATCGGGCTCTCTGCTCGGCAGGGAGTCTGCTTCCCTCTCTCTCTGCCTGCCTCTCTGCCTACCTGTGATCTCTCTCTCTCTCTGTGTCAAATAAATAAATAAAATCTTTAAAAAAGAAAAATACAACAAATCAGCTGGGAGTGGTGGGCACCATTTTTTTCTTTTTTTTTTTAAGCCTTTCATAAGAGGTTAAAATACTTTACATTTGAAGTCACGGCCCCTAGTGGCCACATAGACCAGCTCTAGCATATCTACTCACGAAGGAAAGTGGTTATGTTTGTCCCAGGCCTCATTTAGAAAGGAATTTGAAATCCTTTTCTGTAGAAGGCCTCATATACATAAGTACAAAACCTTATTCATTAATAATAAACTTCAATGGAAACTTTTAATCATGTTTTTAAGGGCTGCTGTTTCAAAGTAATCTAGTAGAACCAAAGCCTTCATTATTTGAGAGATGTTTTTATGCAAAGTCTGTTGATACCACACTTTGAAAGAGAATTAATGATGAGCTTGGGTGAGTTGGGTATTCAAAAAGATGTCAGGGCGAGTCCCCCATTGGAAATACGGAATACAGAGTGGCTTTAAATGGGGTTCCTGTTCCAGCCCCACATGCTGCAGCTCTGAACTCTGGTTCCCCTTCTCTTTTTTCTCCCTTGGAGAGCCCTGCAATAAGAAACCAGTCTGAAAATTACATATAACACTGTACGCCATTATATGGCATTATTGTTGCTTCCATTTGCATATTAGTTTTCTAGAATCAGATGGCAGTGCAACTGCATAGATAACACCAGGGAGTGTATGAAGAAGGGGTGGGTGGTGTAATACAGCACATAGATTCCTGTGTTTGACCTTAAAAATAAAGCCATGACTACAAAATGTTTTTAAATGGGGGAGGCCTAAACCTCAATGGACTTTGGTTCTTCTGCTTGTTAGGACAGTTTGGTCTCTGAATTGCTGAGTGAACTCTCAGAGAGAGCTCAGCTCTTGGAAGCGGGAGCACATGCATGTCAAAGCCAATGTTGGCTCTAGGATCTCAGGGTATCCTGGGGTGGTGCAGTGTCCAGAAAATGGAGCCAACTCTTCACTTGTGTCCAAAAATCTAATGCTCACATTGGAAAAGTCCTCTCAGGTCACGTAGTGCAAAGCAGACCTCTTCAACTCCAGGCTCTTGCACTCTGCAACTTCTACCCAGTTTAGCCTCTGTGTGAGGGCTGCTAATAAGGAGACTCCCTGGAGACTGTCAGTAGACTGTGCCTCATGGGGACAGTTGGACTCTGCTCCCCCATACTGGTTCTATACCTTCATCACTGGATTTGCCATTGGTTCCCTCTACTTGTCGACAGTATTTCTATAAGCATTGAGTCAGCTCTAGTGTGATGTGGTAAGAGGGACAATACATGCCATTTGCAGAAGGAAGCTTTCACGTTGTCCCCTGTCCAAAGGCAGACATCATGGGGCGAGTAGAGGGAGAATGGTAAGAAGTGCCACTACGCTCTGGCTAGGCCTTTTTGGCCAGCCTGAGTGAGCCTGGTAGAACTAATTGACTCCTATTTATTGAGTGTTTACTAAGTGCCATTCTTCTAAGCCCTTACATATATTCTCATGTTTTCCTTTTTAAAGTTTTCTGATGGCTTCAAATGGTCTCTTGCAGTGATGGCAAATTATCATTTCTGTCACCCTGGATCCACTGATTAGGCCTTGCCTAGGGCATTGTGTAGATGGGGATCCTGAGATTAACCAAGGATCAGCTGGAAAGAGGGCTTGATTGATTAGTAATGCCTGATGTGTGAATGTGCATAGGGTGGATGGATAGGAAGGGTGGGTATTGAGTTCTCAGTGGGCAAGACAATTGCTTTACAGTCTTTGGGATACCTTTCAGACTTGCCACCTGCCCTCTTTGTTTAAATTCAGGTGCCCTTGATTCTCTAACTATAACATGCACATGAATCTCCAGGGAATCTTGTTAAAGTGTAGATTTTCACAGTAGGTCTGAGTGGCGGTCTGAGATTTCACATTTCTTTCAATGTGACCAGATGCTGCTGGTCAAGGGACTGCACTCTGAATAGCCAGGCCACTTACCATTCATTCCTGAAACCTCCCGTGTGTTTTCCATGTACCTTTTTACTCGTCAGTTAATAAGGATTACCCTTCATTATTTAGTATATGGGAAGCTCTGTGCTACGTTTTTTATGTAAATCATCTTATTTAATCTTGACAACAAGCCTCTTAGATAGGAAATAGTATTATCATCCCATTTTACAGTTGACTAAAACCAGGCCTAGAAGTTAAATAAGTTCCTCAAGTTTAGAGGACAGCAAGGATCTTGAACTCCAGCCTACATGAGCACAAAGCATATATTCTAACTCCTTGCTCCTCAGCCTGTGGGTTAGGAGTATTAGAATCTCCTGAGAGCTTGTCAGAAAAGCAGAATATCAGGCCCTGCCCCAGATCGACTGAATCAGAATCTGCATTTTATCAAGATCCCAGGTAATTTGTGTGCACGTTAATGTATCAGAAGTGCTACTTTTCATATTTTCTAATGCATCTCTTCCAAAATACAAAGTTTTGAATAAAAATTTTTACCACACCATCTCAGTCGAGGATTAAAAAAAATATATTTTGCAGTTTTAATCCCACAAATATGACCCAAAGGATATTTGTACTAGGTGGCTGGGAAAATTTTTGGCTTAGCAGAAATAATCAACACAAAACAAAACTGACAATGCCTACAGATGCAAGTGGTAAAACTTAATATACACGAAAACCTACTTAAAGGGCTATATGTTGGGCATATTGGATGCTGTAGTAATTGGCTCAGGGAAAAAATTACACTTGGTACAAATAATCAACGTGAAATAAAAGTGTCAGCAGCTAAAATTGCACATGGCAAGATAGACATTAAAAAAAACTGATAGAAGGGGTGCCTGGGTGGATCAGTTGGTTAAGCAACTGTCTTAAGCTCAGGTCATGATCCCAGAGACCCTGGATCGAACCCCACATCTGGCTCCCTGCTTGGCAGGAAGCCTACTTCTCCCTCTCTCACTCCTCCTGCTTGTGTTCCCTCTCTCGCTATGTTTCTTTCTGTCAAATAAATAAATAAAATTAAAAAAAAAAAAAAACAACTTATAGAAGAATCAAGTCTTCTTAAAAAATAACTTAAATTTCAAAATTGGACCCAGAAACACTGAACTTGTTAGAAATAGTGGCTTCAAAAAGAAGGCTCACAAAAGCAGAGATTATTGCTCTGAAATTATTTCTAGACAGATATAAAACTCTGATTAATGATTCAATATTAAATTCCATGAATGCAAGAACTAGTATTTGTCTTAATTACTATGCATTCCCTTCATCTAGAACACTGCCCAGCATATAATAGTATCTCAGTTAAAAATATGTTACACAAAATCTTAAAATTTACAAGGAATATAATCTGATAAAAAAAAATTCAGTAGGTCAAAAATGAAAATCGGAAAAATATTGAAAAAGGTATAAATGTGTGGTATAGAATTTGATCACAGAAGAAAGTGATTTAATGGCATTTGATCCAGAGAATGCTTTGCATCTGACAAAGATTTCATGAGAAGATGATTAATCAGTGTTAGCAAAATTTGGATAAGAAATTCATAAACATGAGTCAAAATAGACTAGAAGAGTGAGATCATACCATCCACCTGTTCAAAGTGTAGTGAAAAATAAGAAACATAGCAGCTGCACAAAGACCGTCTGCAGTCGTTCCTTCTGGAAACAAATCTTAAGTATCCTTCAATGCCTAACTGAAATCTAGCATCTTCCATTTGGCCTTTTTTGACCCAAAGTAGGACATTTTGACCCATTGTTTTTATCCCTACCATTTTGACCCAAGGATGTGCTGATTATACCACCGAACCCATTGAAATTCATCCAAGTTGACAGAAGACTTCTGAAAACAATGAATGTATTTTCAGATTAGTGCAACCTTGCAGTGTCCAAGAAGAATTACAATTTTATTATAGTTTAGCCAAGAAATAAATGCAAACTATCAGGCTGTTATTCAATTCATAATCCATATTACTAAAGAAAATATATAAAATATAAAGTGTTATATGATTAACTGCCTGAAGTCACCTCTGTTTATAATATTGAAAACTATAAAAGTTCACCAAAAATAAAGAACCTGTAGAAATAGTCAGTATACATGGTTGAACATGGTAACATTTAAATTGGTGGAAGAATAAAACTTCTTTCAAAATTTAGACCAGAATATTTAAACACAGAAAATTGGACTTAATGAAAGTAATGACAAGATAAAGTTTACAGTGGGATTTAGTACATATGCTTTTAAATATGCTCCATAAGCACATAAACTAAATATGAAAGAGTTGTATTCTAAAATGCTCATTAAAAAGTTGTTTATAACAGAAAAATTAGCAAATACTGTTAAATATGGAGTATTAGAGAAGTATTAAGTAAACAGCATCACCTTCTCCTGATGGTCAGTGACTGTTTCCCAGAGCAACATCTCCGCATTTACATCTGATCATTCTTATTTGTATGGAAATAGAAATATTTTCTCCATTCTCCTTAACACTTTTGCAAGCTGGCATCTTTGTAGAGGGTTGTGTAATGTCGGTAAGAGTGAGGGCCTTGGTAACAAGGAGGCTATTGCTACTGCTGTTCACCCCGAGGATGCTAAACACCAAAGTGATGTCTAGGGCTTGAGGTGGGGCAGTACTGAAGGATCAAAATGTAATAATCTTGGTGATTGCCTAGTATCCTGGGATCTAGAAGTTGAGGACAGAGGAGCAAGCCTAAGCAATATAAAATGCACTCCACAATCTCAATAGAAACCTAATATCCTGCCTTTCTTGAGTCACTTATTCAATCATTCAACAATAGAAGGGTTGGGGAGTGGGGTTGTAATTCTAAGTTGGTGGTAAGAGGGGAATCTGATGAGGATATGGCATTTGAGCAGACTTGAGGAAGATTGACCAGCCATGGAGGTATCTGGGAGAAGATGTCCAGGCATAGGAAGGAACTTCCCTCGTATTCTCTAGCTTTAGATTTCATCTCTGGCTCAGTTTTTGGTGTTAATAATCCACCTTGCAAATGGACTCTAGGCTAATGAATTTTTGGAATTTTGGAGAATGAACCCTAAGAGTACAGAAATATCTTAACCCTTGTTAGAAATTATTTCAAGTCTATGGCTTTTCAACTGGGCTAGGAGGTTTTGAGGTCCCACGCACCCAATCTCAGCCATTAGAGTTTATGTTAGTGTTTCCAAAATGTGTTCTTCAAACTAAGCTGATAATTGGTTTGGTGAAAAGGGTCTCATTCTTAAACAAATTTGGGAAAGACAATGTGCTCTCTTCCCAATTTGAAAAGCCCTGCAATAAAGAAACCTGTTGACTTTGGTTTAACCCTGAGCTTCCCTAACTTATTCTCGTGCCATGGCTATTAATATCCCATGAACAGATGCTTAGCAGAGCACCCTGGCCCACACAATAGTGTTCCAGCTGGTTGCAGACTATCTGGTAATTGTTCTTTCCCTTCTCTAAATGTCGGTGTTGAATTGTAAGGCTGGCCTAGGTGATAAAATTCTCTTGCATAACCACTTGGTCCTGGACACAGAGGACAAACAAAATCTTTCTAGATGAGATTGACTTGTTGGCTAACTATTGCTTTAGAAGGAGTCATTGGTGGTTGGAGATATGGCCCTATGAAAGAGGTCAGACAGGGTCTTCTTGAAGATGAAATCATAAAAGTTTCAATAGAAACAACATGTCTTAATGCACTGAATACAGAAGCAGAGAGAGAATCTAACTATCTTTATTGAACTAGACATTAAATTTGCAAATACATAAAGCAATGCCACTATTTTCTGTCTTTATTTTTTGGTTTTGGAAAATATAGTCATTTTTTCATAAAAATATGTTGCTTATGCTAACATGTAATTATTATTATTTTAAAATTAGGTAACAAAGATTTAAACATTTTCTCAGTGTCAGTTTCTAATACGGTAAATATTGCTAGCTGTAACCTTTCATAAACTACCCTCTTTGGGTTCCTCAATAACTCTGAAGAATGTAAAGAAGTCCTAGAACCAAAAAAACCTTGAGAATTGCTAAATCAGACAAGTCTTTTTTTAGTTTCTAAGATGTTGGACCACTGGTTTGAGGCTTGTGAGTGTGAAGAAACTGAAGGCAACTCAGAAGACCCTCTCTACTCTGGGTCCATCCCAAAACAGGGCAAAAGTGATTTTGATTTTTGCCAATGAAAGACTTTTTAGTAAGTTCCAATTATTCCTATAGTATACTTATTCTTCTCCACATGAGAACTTGTTTCTGTTGTCAGCATAGAATTTTTGCATTGCCACAGGCTTACTGTCTGATCCCACCTGAAGTTAGTTTTCTGTCTTTGGCAAAGTCTCATGCGTCCCTGTGATGTTCTTACCTTAAAATGACACAAATGTTTATTGAATGCCTCCCATATACAAGGCACTTTTCTAGTGAGTGGGAAGACAATCATAATGAAGGAGATGCTCTCCTGCTCTTGTGGAGTTGACAGCCCTCTTAGAGAGTGGGTAATATTTAATTGAACACTTACCCCATGCCAGGTTCTGTGCATTTTGCATGCAGTATTTCCATTTCATGATCTTGACAATTCTCTGATGTTGGTTACTTGTATCCTCATTTTACATGAAAGAAAATAGGCTCAGATAGATTAAGAAATTTACCCAATCCCAGCAGCGGACACTCTTGGAACCCCCACCAAATCCTCTCCAGCCATTTCTGCTAGTGCTGGGCATCCATCCCTCCTTTTGGTATATCTTGCTGCTAATGGCTTGTAGCTGCAAAGTTCTTCAGAGGATTGTCTGTGGGTTCCCATAGCTGCTCAGCCAGTGCCCAGGTGCCCACTAGCTGATGTGATGGCTAACACTCAAGTACAAAAGCCCAGCTTCCTTTGCCTCTGGACAAACTCTGGGTGTAATTTACCCTTCAGAATTTTGCAACAGGCTGAGGCTGTTCTTTAAGTAAAATCAGACCTTTGCTTAGCTGCTTCTTCTTTCCTAGTCTGCATCTCAAATTTTATCCTTTGTTCCTGGGAGTTCTTTATTGATAATAAATCATTTGAGTTTGAGTCTTTGGTTCAGGGTCTGATTCTGGAAGAATCTGACTGAAGACAATTACCCACCTAGGTGGCATACATTAGGATTTGAATCCAAGTCCATCTAACTTGAGCACATGTGCTTTTAACCAGCAGGCCTGACTAATCATGTTTTGTAACCCCTAAATTGTAGTCAGAATGATTATAATGACCCATCCTTTGCCTCTATAGAAAACACTTCTGGGGGCGCCTGGGTGGCTCAGTTGGTTGAGCGACTGCTTTCGGCTCAGGTCATGATCCTGGAGACCCGAGATCGAGTCCCACATCGGGCTCCCTGCTCGGCAGGAAGCCTGCTTCTCCCTCTCTCACTCCCCCTGCTTGTGTTCCCTCTCTCGCTGTGTTTCTCTCTGTCAAATAAATAAAAATCTTTAAAAAAAAAAAAAAAAAAAGAAAACACTTCTGTTCTTGGGGCACCTGGGTGGCTCAGCAGAAGCCTCTACCTTCGGCTCAGGTCATGCTCTCAGTGTCCTGGGATTGAGCCCTGCATTGGGCTCTCTACTCAGTGGGGAGCCTGCTTCCTCCTCTCTATCTCTGCCTGCCTCTCTTCCTACTTGTGATCTCTCTCTCTGTCAAATAAATAAAATCTTAAAAAAAAAAGAAAGAAAGAAAGAAAGAAAGCACTTCTGTTCCTGACTATTGGTTGCCCTCTTGTGTTGTGGGGCCTTGAGTTTGGTGTTAAAATTCGTAAGAAGCATGGGGATATGTTTCCTTATAGCAGCCTTAGCATCAAAGACATTGCTGTGAAAAGGACCTTTCTCCATTACTACAGAACTGTTTATTTTTTCAATTAACGAAGGATAAGGTAGTCCACTGGGGAATTTTGGCTTGGAGTCCCAGAATTTAAGTATGTATGCTCAGTGGGAGACTAGAAAGACCTTAGATTAATCCAGTTCTTGCAACATCTGGGGCTGGGCTTGTGGTGGGGGTGGCTAGTTTAAGTGCTGACTTTGGAAGGAGCCATTCTGTCCAAGTTTGGAGCCATGGGCTCAGGCCACAGCTGCAGGCTTAGAATATTTCATTGACCCACACTCAGTTGAAAAGTTGACAGTATACCCTTTGACATTCCTTGGTATCTCCTCTCATCCCACTATTTTATCTTTTCTCTCCTCTTCAGCCCAAAGCACCTTATATCTAACTTGATACTTGCGTACAGACTTTAAGATACAGTCTGTTTTTTGATTTAAGAAAGAATGAGCCCCAAGTGGGCCTTAGGAAGGCCAAGGAACCCTTCAGTGATCCATAATATGCTTCTTTCAGGTTAGACACAATGCTGTCTTTTCTTCCTTCCTTTGCTAGCTGAACTATTGAGTTTTAAAGCAAGTATATATGTAGAAATTCAATAAATTGTGTAGCTCTGCACTGGGAAATTATCTGGTCAGGAATCAGCACCAAAAAAATGTAGGAGAGCTTATCAGGAGCTGCTAAGATTACTAATGAAGGCCGAGTGAGCGACCATACTCTGAACACTTTTTATTTCCTTCTTTACCCTATGTCCTCCCTTCTCCAGTTTGGAAATACAGATGCTTCAGACTCCTCTAGAGTAGGGATGACCAATGATCAGACTGATCATGGGGGAGATTAGACTTTGCCATGACCTTCAGCAGAGAGCCCCAATAAGAATTTTAAATTTTACCCTCAAATTCATGAAACTGAGGAATATTTATATCATTTAGTCATTTACAGATTTACGTATGTGAGTGTTTCAGAGGAAATACTTTTTTTTATTGTGGCATCAATACAATTTATAATGGATGGCATCCAGTCCCTGATTTTGCCTCCTCCTGTCCATTTCCACTGATATAGAATGGTTATGAAGGAATGGTTTCTTAACAAAATGTGTGTGAAGATCTTAATAGTGCTGAATGCACTGTAATCTTTTTAGGGTCCATGCCACCTTTCTCTTGGGCATTGTGGTTTCATGTTTACATAAGGAAAGTTAAAGAGAAGATGAGAAAAGCTGTTGGCTTCAAATTCAGTAAGGTGTTTCTAATACCCATAAAATACCAAGCACCGCCAGAAGGTGGCTTTCTACCTCAGCTCAGAGAATGCACAAATAGAAGGGGACTAGGCAAAACTGAGAGTGGGAAGACTTGGTTTACCTCCTAAGGCCTCTCTACTTCCTGGGAAGAGCCCCGTTCACTTCTCTTCCTCATTTCACTTCATCTTTTTCTGCTGCCCTCAAGTCTGATATTAGGTACAGTTGGGTTTTCAGCTCAGTGCCGATGAATTTAGTTCAACATGTTAACTTTCCTCTGCATTTGTCTTGTGTTTTTTTTTTTTTTTTTTTTTAAGATTTTATTTATTTGATAGAGAGAAACACAGCCAGAGAAGGAACACAAGCAGGGGGAGTGAGAGAGGGAGAAGCAGGCCTCCCGCCAAGCAGGGAGCCCGATGTGGGACTCGATCCCGGGTCTCCGGGATCATGACCTGAGCTGAAGGCAGTCGCCTAACCAACTGAGCCACCCAGGTGCCCCTGCATTTGTCTTGTGTTTAATTATGAGAGAAAGGGTTCTATCCTTTTAAAGGCATCGTGGGGAGTCTATGGGGTTTTGTGGACCCAGAAAGAAAACTTCTTCAAGAATCCTCAACCAAGAGAAACACTATCTGAAAATGCATAAGCTAAGAAAATTGAGTTTAGGACATCTGCTTCTGGCCCATTCTCATTAACCACCATGCCCTTAGAGACTGGTTTTCCTCCTAATATGGTGAAATATGCCAAAAGCAAGTAAATTCTCCTGTGGGATTTAAAGGATTTAACTGAATCACATGGAAAGTTACCAGATCTTTTGAATGATTTATGTGGTGGAGGCATGGTTCTATTTGGATGAACTTCTTGCTGTATCACAGGAGAAAGTAGAATATTCAATATATACTTACCAAGAGGTTCCAAGGATCTTTCCTTGAAAAAAGTCAGTTTGTTTTAAAAGTTACTTTAAAAATGTTTTTAAAATTATATTTTTAAAGTAAGAGTTATCACATTGCCAATCTTTTTCATTGGTGCTGTAAATTAAGTCACATTTTTTCTTATCATATCATTTAATTGCTCATAAGTAAGAAAAAGGTGTGTAAGTTTGGTCTTAATCTAAGTCTTAACACTTTGGATGGAAATGTAAAGTCTCATAAAATTTACACCAAACACTTAACACACATTGAGATAAATTTTAGAAGCTGGAAACCACACTGGAAATGCTAGGTCCAAGACACATGTCCTCCTTTGCGCAGAAATCTACAGCATCTCCTCCTAAAAGTTGAAGCTCTCTGCCACTTAAAAAGTCGTCATTTCCCTTCTCAGTCTATTTTGAAATGGAATAGCAGAAATAAATTCCAGGTTCTAGTTATATCTCAGTGACTCTAGGAAAGTCCACAGAAAGTACATTTATTAAAACATTTAATTACCACTTACATGAAGACCTCAGAAAGTGTGGGGTATTTTTCAACAACTGTGGCAAAATGTATTGCTGGAGAGAAAAAATATACAACTTAAGTCTTGCTCTTCAAAGACATTTCCAACTGGACAGGCAAGAATTATCAAAAAAAACTTACATTATAATAAAGAAAAGAATGGCCTGTTTTTAAAAAGAATAGGATGTGGGAGATCCAAATGGAGTTCAGGCCACCGTGATTATGTTCTGCACTCCAGTATGTGCTGCATGTCTCAGATGCATTGGCAACGCTGTGGGATCGCTTGGTGCGCATGCTCTGTGTGCTTTACCTAGCAAGCCTCTACTGAGCAGTGGCCCTCACACCCTACACAAACCAGCAGTAGTCCCAGAGGAGGGTTTGGATGCTTCTTTAAAGTAAGTGACTAATCTTCTTGGTTTAGAAATGCAGTTCTTAAAATCTTAGGCTTATAGATCATTTTGAGAAACTGATTAAAGGCAAGAAAAAGGGAACATATATCTCATTACACATCATGTTTTTATTCAGTTCTGAGGTTCCAAGAACTTCAGGGCTAGAACATCACCATGGGAGAAATTTTATTAGGGTCTACTTAAAGAACATTCATGATAGGCAGGAAAAAAAGAAGAAGAGTTCTGACCTTGAGCAAGGATACAATTCCTGCACCAATGACCAGTTGATTCAGCCCATCAGAATAACCTTTACCCTTGCTTTTTAGTGGTTTATGAAAGGAAGTAACAGGAAATGAAACTGTGAAGAGATTTTCAGAACTAGAAATAATATTCAATCAGCTCTGGAGACTGATAAATATAAGACATACCAAGATCAAGATTTAAATGCTATTCAAGCCAGAGAGGCAAAGGAGGGAATGCTAATTATTTGGGGGAGAAATAGTGGGGAGTGGGTTGGGAAGGTAATAGAAAGGGAAGGCCAGATGTTCAATTTTCAAAATCAGTGTTTCTGAAGCCAAGAATATATTGCTGACCCAGGCATGATAAAATGTGCAGGGATTTCCAGCAATCCAGAGTCAGCTGAGTTGTTTAAGGAGGAAAACAACAATTTTAAAATAATAAAGTGAGGTTGTAAATATAATTTTCTTATCTGGGACTGTAGTTATTTATACCACAAAATGAATAGCCACATAAAGATCTTATTGTTTCTCATAAGAACAAGCTTCAAGCCCAGAGAATGCCTTGACTTCATGAGGTTATCAGAAGAAAATGTTGTATTTTTATGTGGTAGACTGACATGAATTTTATTTAATAGCCAATCTGACATGAATCAAGATGCTATCAATTATATCAAAAAACAATAGAAATCTTCATCTTATTGCTGGTTATGTGGCAGTACTGTTCTCCTTCCAAAAGCTGATGAGAATGATTTCTTTTGCTTTTCATTTTAGCCACTTTACAAGTTTGTTGTTAGAATAAAATATTTTACCAACAACACTGAGTGAGCTATACATTGCCTTAATAATGGGACCTTTTATAGGTTTGGCTGCCTGATGACACTGTTTAAAAATTTGTGCTCTGCCCACTGTTGTTTGCCCTTACAATTATCAAACTGAAGAAAAATGACTTTTGTTAGATATGAATCCAATTGAAACTTTGCAAGATTGGAATCATTTAATTTTTAGAGGTTGTGTTGCATCCAAAAGCCTTCTGTGGTTTGTGCACCCCAAGAATGATTTTCTACCCAAGTCATATTTGAATAAAGCAATGGATAACAACATGTCCTATGTTTCCAAGAAACCTCATCTGGTGCAGGGGTGGGAGTTCATTATCTTTTCTTATACCACTCTTCATAGTACAGGCTGGTAAGAAGTTTGTTTGAAAGCTTGTCTGCAGAAAGAAAATTTTATTGCATCAACCAAGTCATATAACAGAAGTTATTAATTCTATGTCAGATATTAAAAATTATATCCTGAATAAGGCTATTTTCTTTCTTGTCAAAATATACAGTTTTTTTTTTCAATACCCAGGAAGGAGTAGATTATTTTCAGCAGAAATAATCCTGCTATTTTTTTTTCTCTCTACTCAAGATAGACAAACATATTTTTGCTTTTCTCTTGGAAAGAATGATCTCATTTACAACTGTTTTTTTCCAGATACAACTTTGGTAACCTCAATAAATACATGGTAATTTTGTGTTGCATCTCGTTGTTGATGTAAACCTTTTATAATACTAAAAAAACTCCCAATTTTCTAAGGTTAGGGCCTATTTATTCCTACACCTTAACCTGTCCTGCCTTTCCTCCAGACAAATATAAGTCCGGTCCAAGGCCTCTAAAACTGAAATACTTAACAAAAATGTTCGTAATCATAGGGAACTTATACTGAGAAATAAAATGATTTTCAATAAAATATGGTAAAAATATGGTTTGCGCCAGGTAAAGAAGGTTGCAGTCCTTGTTATATTGTCTGTAATTGACTTTAAAATATTTCAACATTGGGACGCCTGGGTGGCTCAGTTGGTTAAGCGACTGCCTTCGGCTCAGGTCATGATCCCGGAGACCCGGGATCGAGTCCCACATCGGGCTCCCTGCTCGGCGGGAAGCCTGCTTCTCCCTCTCTCACTCCCCCTGCTTGTGTTCCCTCTCTCGCTGTGTTTCTCGCTGTCAAATAAATAAAATCTTTAAAAAAAAACAAAAACAAAAACAAAAAAACAAACAAACAAAAAAATAAAATATTTCAACATGGACTTCAAGGTGATAAATAATTGCGTTAATTTCCTTCTATACCCCAAGTTGGAGTAGTAACCAAATGAAGCTACCTAACCGGAGGTGGTTGGTTAACATTTGAAAAATTCTAATCAGGGGTCTCCAGGAAGTTAACACAGGGTGTGGTAGGCAGTTTCCAGTATTCTTACCTTTATACAACCTCCTCCCGTAAATGCGGGCTGGACCAAACAACTTGCCTTAACACAGACAAAGCAGCAAAAGAGATGAGATGTCACTCTGAGATTAGCTTAGCAAAGATTGTGACTTCATTTCACTGGCATTCTCTTTCTTGCCTTCTAGGCTTGCTGGTTCTGATGAAGCCATTTCCATGTAGGAGAGGTATACATAGTAAGGAAGTAAGGCTGACCCCCAGATATAGAGAATCTGAGACACTCAGTCCAAGAATGCACAAAGAAAGGAATCCTGCCAACCAGCACTTGAGTGAGCTAGGGGAAGCTAGATGCTCCTTCCATAGTTGAGCTATGAGGTGAATACGGACCCAGCCAGCACCCACCTCGATTGCAGCATATGAGAAGACCTGAAGCAGAGCACCCCACTGAACTGTGCCTGGAATCCTGACCCACCAAAACTAGGAGCTAATAAATGTCTTTGAAGCCATCAAGTTTTGGGGTAATTTGTTGTACAACAATAGATAACTAATACACAAGAGCTGCAGGGATCTTGTTTTAATCTATACTAGCTGATCTAGTAAATACTATATACTATGTCCTTACAATTGAATTAGACCCCAGTAAAGCTGTAAATGTAGACTAGCACATTTGTTAAATACCATAGAAACACATGTACATGTATCTATGAAAGGAATAGTATATACAAAATATATGAGTTGGCTAGAAATAACATAATAGAGTACCTCTACCTTTGCGAGTAAGAGACAGAAAGCCCAGAGCCCAGTACTCCTTTGGGTGGTACCCTAGACCTTGGATTCTCCTTCAACTTTGGGTTGGGCCATCACGCAGAGGGATTATGTGGACTGATTTGACTCAGGTTGGCTAAGATCTACTGTTAGAACACTGTGGCCTTTGTCTCAAGTAAAACCTTCAAGCAAACTACTTGACAAGGAGTCTGAAGGGTGGAGTTGATACTTTCCTGAGCTTACAAGAGAAGATTCTGAGACCTTTATGCTAATAGTTGCTTGTTGGTAAGGCTGACTTTGTTCAGAGACCTACTTTCATTGTAATGTGTTGCTCCAGAGGATATGAGAGATCTGTAGTTCTCACCCTTTTCTAATAGAGGCTAAAGAAATCAACCCAAACAAATGGGATGACTGAATGACCAACTTGACTCAAGCCATTCTGTAACAGTGCTGATGTGCCAAGAGGTTAATGCATCAGACAACTGACTGACTCCCTTGCATGATAAAGTGACCGCTGTGTGTCCTCTAGAATGTTTCTTTATTATGGCAAATCATTAGTTAAACTGGTCCCGCAGCAGAGCCACCAGTTAATTTAAGCAAACTTAGAGAAATAGCGGTATGTTATTTTCTCACTCAGCAAACTTCCATGGCATCCTGTTTCCCCAAAACTAAGTCTAACTCCTTTGTCTTGAATGTAAGGCTCTTACGACTTCTGTTTTCTACAATCTATTGTATATTAAATTGGAGGACTTAAGAGTGAGTAATTGTTGTACTTTCTTGCTTCTCTGTCCATCCGTCTATCTGAATGATCTCCCACCCATTAACTTTAGACAAGTGGTGTTTATTTTTATCTGAGGTCCTTGGATCCAAAGGTAAATAAAGGATGGTATGCCCATAAAAGGTTACTGTTCTTGGGCGCCTGGCTGGCTCAGTTGGTTAAGCGACTTCCTTCGGCTCAGGTCATGATCCCAGAGACCCGGGATCGAGTCCCACATCGGGCTCCCTGCTGGGCGGGAAGCCTGCTTCTCCCTCTCTCACTCCCCCTGCTTGTGTTCCCTCTCTGGCTGTGTTTCTCTCTGTCAAATAAATAAAATCTTTAAAAAAAACAAAAACAAAAACAAATTACTGTTCTTTGTATGAGTTAGCTGTATCAACAGGCAATTTTAATATAATTTGGTGAGTGATATGATAGGTTTCCTTGGATAGATTAAGTATAATCGTCAATTCTTTGTGGCTCCTGTTAAAAAGTGGATTCTTCTTCCCCAGGCTTCTTGAGCTGGGCTATCTTTGTTTCTCGTTTTGACCTATTGAATGCAGTGGAAGTGATATCGTGCCATTTCTGAGTCTTGGCTTTCAGAGATAACCACAAGCTTGTGCATTCCCTCTTGGAACCCAACTGCCATGTAGAGAAGCCTGGGTGAGCCGGCTGGAGAATGAGAAGCCATGAATAGCGGATGGCAGCACTATCAGTCGTGTTTTTTTATTTTTTGTATCTTGTAATGATTTCACATCTCAGGGGTTTCAGCCCTGGGGTGACACTGCCCCTCCCCTGGCCAGCTAATTCCTAAAGGTGGTGGGCAGCCTGCCTGGAGCATGCCCTTCCTTTGTAGACTGCTTGATTCAGTGCCAAGCCTCCACCTACCTGCTTATCTCATTCTCACACTCCAGGCCAATATTTCCCCTGTCCTAAATCACCCCCAGGGCAACTGTCAGATAGCCAGGGACAGCTGCTAGGCCCCAAAGCCTGTCAAAATTACTCAAACTGGCCAATCCTAAATCCTAATAAAAGCCTCCGCCAGGCTTTCTTATTGCTCCTGCTTTTGCTTCCTGACCAAAACCTGGTCCTTTCCCATGGAGTCCTGCTTGGTGTGGCATGCCCCCTTCTCATGTGAACTGTAAGTAGTGAAAATCTTCTTTCAATGTTATTAGCCTTTCCGTGTCAGGACTCAGTTACCACCATAAATTAAAATCCTGCAGGTATAAATTTTAGAACAAGCACCAACTGGCTGGGTTCTCTAGCTCCGGTCAAGCCTTCAGATGGCTGCTGCCACAGGAAGGGTCTCAGGTGATGCCAGCAGAGCCACCTGCCTAGCTGAGTCCTATTCAGATTATTAAGTTATGAGAAACTAAGTTTTAGTGGTATATATATATGTATTTTTTTTAAATGTGCGGTAGTGGAAAATGACATTGTGTGGAATATGCTCTTTCAAGTTACCACATCTTGATTCCATAGGAGCTATTTCAGAACTCTGTAAACTGTTGACAACTGATCTCAATCCAACATAATTCTTGTCTATAGACATGCAAATGAATTCTGTCCAGTGGATGGACAAGCTGCCCTTCCCTCCAAAAGTTAATGTTATGTCCATTTTTATCTTCATTTCAACATTCCTTTACCCCATATAAACTTATGTTACTTTGTCTTCTCCTTTGAATCAGTATAACATTTACATTCTCTCATTTAACTCATTACTTAAAATCTTTAAATTTTTTTTAATTTTTTTTCCGTTTTCATTTAAATTCAGTTAATTAACATTGACTTAAGTAAAATCTTAAACACATGCTCATTTTATATTTGTGTGAGAGTTATGATTTTACCATATTTTGAAAATTATCCTTACTATAATTACTATTAAGTTTTGAGGTACAGCAATAGGTAAGTAAAAGCAGTAATGGATAACTGAATTGATTGCTGACATCCTGTTTGTGTGTATTTCTTTGTTACCCATATGACTAATAGAAAATGCTATTTCTTTGTGACAAGCATTTGTAAAGGAAAGCTTTGGGGTCAAAGCCCTGTAACATTGCAACTAAAGGGAGTCAGTAGAGTGATGAGGTTAAGGGCTTTCACCATTTAATATGCTTGAGTTCCAACCCAGACTTCATCCTGCATCAGCTGCATAAGCTCAGGCATATTTGTTAATAACTCTAAGCCTCAATTTTCTCATGAATCAAAATCATCTTTAAGGCATTGGGTCATACTATGCACTAAATAAGATTGTCTAGCAAACCTCTTTGATTACCCACTTGATATCCACTTCATTTCTGAACAGAGCCCCAGCTTAGTCTAGGGGATCCATGTTATCTTCAGCTCCAGAGAAATATCCAGACCTGTGTAAATCAAAGAGTCCATGGCCTTTCCGTAACATGTTCATTTCTTTAGAAGAGGGCACAAGATTGAGTTGATCCAGTCATACAAACAGGAATGATTTGCATCCCATGGTGGGAGAGAGCATTCTTTTCTTTTTTCCTTCTTTCCCCTGCTAAGTGTGAAGCAGGAAGCATATGAACACTTATTCCTATAGGCAACCATCTTGTAACCAAAAGGCAAAACAACCTTAGAATAGAGCTTCTGCTGTCAGAAGAACAGAAGGACCAAAGCTGTAAGCTTAAAACTTGACCTACAGTCAGGGTTCAGTGCATGGGATCTAAGCAGCAACCCAGGTTCTATCGAGTTGGAGAGGAATCCTCATTTGAATCTACACCAAAAGGGCTCTGGAGTATTGGCTCTGAAGAGCTACTCTATTTCCCGTATATTGTGTAAGGAAAGTAGTTTTATCATCTGACCAGTCCTAAATGATTGTTCCCCTCAAAACCAAAGCTCAGTACAATTGGGACATTGGTTTCTGTATTTATTGCCTGTAATCATAATTCATTTGTGTCAAAAATAACTGTCTTTTTTTTTGCCAAACTGTTGAAATTACAATTTTTAAGAGTCTGGCAAAAAAGCATTTTCCCATCAGAGATAGCATTTTTACTGTGATTTTTGCCCATAATAATAGTCAAAGTCTTGCTTCTGGTAATAGAGGATCCTTTGAGTATCTGCTAGTGCTACCACAAAGTGACACTTCCAATTCAAGCCCTCTTTTTGGGATGTGATAACACAGTTGGAAATTTTTGCTGCTGGCTAACACTTAGCATATTAGATTTAAGCTTCCAAATATTCTTCTGAATACAGTTTTGCCAAAATGCAGGTATCCATGCATACACACACAGGCATACATTTTGAGATTTGTTTTGAGAAAACAAAAACAAACACATGAAGAAGGAAGACGTCACTCTTTGACAAGACACAAAAGCTTTCTTTCAGTCTCTTAAAAGCAACAACCTACTTTTTTTTTTAAAAAAAGATTTTATTTATTTGACAGAGAGAAACACAGCCAGAGAGGGAACACAAGCAGGGGGAGCGAGAGAGGGAGAAGCAGGCTTCCCGCCGAGCAGAGAGCCTGATGTGGGACTTGATCCCGGGTCTCCGGGATCGTGACCTGAGGCAGTTGCTTAACCAACTGAGCCACCCAGGCATCCCAACAACCTACTTTTAAGATATGTGATAAGATGGGGATTCATCTAAAGTTTGTTTTTTTGCTGGAGTTTTGAAATATAGAAACCAGCTGAAAAATACTTCAATCTTGAAAAATGACTAAAATTACATGCTGTGGAGTCATAGGGCTGATTCTTGCATGACTTTTTCAATGATGTTATTTCATCTCCTAATGAGATAGTATTCTGCAGTTTCATTTGGGCAGGTTTTAGCTTCCTCAGGAGTAGCCAATCAATTTGCCATGGTCAAATGACAACTTGGGTTTACAATAGAATTGAACCCTTCTATGATCATTCAGTGACTAGGAAAAGTCCCAGTTAGGGTTAAATGTAAAATCCTGTCTGTTGGTACAATTCATTAAGAGACAATTTGCCTATAATAGCTACTTAATGTGTCTGCAGTATATTTTCACCATAGACAAAATCAATAAAGACAATCGATAAAAAGAATTACCACAAATTTCCTGACAACTCCATGGTGGCAGCAGCTGGGAAGCCACGGCAAAGGGGTGGGCTGCTTGTTGGGCTGCACTTGGAGAGGGAGTATCTCCCAGCCCCATTGGAAGACACTCTAAACTGGTTATCTCATAGTGATAGCCTTGTGTCTCCCCAAGGTTGCTCAGAGTTCCCTCTCCAGTGGGTCAACTTCACCAATACCTCGATCTTCCTGCCCTGGCTCTAAGCCCATTCCTGTGTGAAGTTAGGATGAGCTGAGGCCCTGAGTCTGGATTGTTTTGATGTTCATTCTTGTCGGCCCCATCCAGGAAACTCTTCAGAACAAGGGCAAGCAACTGCTAATTCAAGGTAAGGAAGGTTGCTTCATGGAGTTACAGCAGAACAGACATACTCTTATCCCTGGATTCTCCATATTGTTCAGGGTTTCTTTGTGTATTTACCTATTTTATCCATGCTCAAACCATCTTTGAGTAATGACAACACATAAAATACAATGTAAATAGAATAGGAAGTCAAGGTTCTGGACTGGAACAACTTTTAAAGGTTGTCTGTTTAACGGTTACAACTGAGTTACATAAAGGGACGTTAAAAACAGACAAACAAACCAAAACGCAAAGCTTGCTACCTGGTTCTTGACCCCTGTTTCTCAGTCATGCCTGGCTACTTCTTCCTTACTCACTGAGCCAACTTATTCAGATAGTGAAGATGTCCAAGTCTCAGAGAAAATAATCCTTTTCAAAAGCCCCCCAGGAAGCCTATCATGGATTTGATTTTCCATTTTCTGGGTACCCTTATTTTCAGCCCTTTGCCTAGGAAGGTGTCTGTGTTCAGATCAACGATATGTACAGTAAGTCCTCCCAAGGTAGCGTGATAGAAACTCTTGTGGGGAGAGCTTATTGCAGCTACTCTTTCCTTTCTTCTTGTGACCTTAGTGTGGAATGTGAAGGACTGTGTTTTTGCTGCCATCTTGCAGCTTTGGAGGAAGGGCCAGCTGGAGTGCAAAGCTATAGAACCAAACCACTTTGGGAATACCTCTCCAGACTTTGGTTTTATGAGAGAATCAAATGCTTTTATTATTGAAGACACTGTTGGGGATTCTGTTTATTGCAGCTGACCAAATCCTACTGATACAGGTAGGTACTCTCATTAACTTGATAATATAGGGCAGTTGAGGCCTCCCAGGTGACATTCTAGTGAGTAGAAATAATGCATGGGTTGGAATGCTCTCTATCTAATCCCAGAGCCAGAACACTTACTCACTTTCCTGATAATTCTTCAACTTCACCCGGGACCCTGTCAAAAATGGAGGTTCTTATAGTTCACTCCCAAAGATTCTATTTAGTAACTCTGAACTGAAGTCAAAGAAACATTCATTCTAAGTAAGCAGTGTGGGAAGTTCTGATGCAAGGTCTTCTTGAACCCCAGTTTAAGATTCACTGTCCTGTGTTACCTAACTGCTCAGTCAAGCTCATGTCTTTCCAAAGCTCACTCTTCTTCCTACCACTTTGGGCTGACCTCACTACAACATGCATACTCCCACTCCTACCCCTCACCCTCCGCATAGGAGTAAACACCGACACAGGTCTACCTTAGCATGAAAACAGCAGGTCTCACTTTGGGATACCTCAGTTGAAAAGTAGGAACAATTTAGAAGGAGGGGTGAGAAGGGAATAGAGTCAGTGATGTTGTAATAGCAATGTATGGTTACAGATGGGAGCTATGCTTGGGGTGAGCACAGTATAACATAGGAAGTTTTTGAATCACTGTGTTATACACCTGAAACTAATGTAATATTGTATGTCAACTATACTTAAAAAAGAAAAAGAGGGGTGAGACATCTCTTCCCTCCTCTTTTTAAGCAGTATTTTCTCATTTGTTAAATTGGACATCCTAGGTGGACACAAATTGAAACAACCAGCTCTAAGCCTTATTTATTCCGTCCCTGGCCAACTCATTACTTGGATGCCAGCCCCTTGAACAATAGGAGAGCGAAATCATCATGAGTCTTTCTTTGGGGGGAACATAGGGAAGGGGTGGGGGAAGTAATGCACATTTTTTTTTTTAATTTAAAGAAACCCATGTGATTCATTGTCAGTCATCATAGACCAGTTCCTCCTGGCTTTGCCTGAGCGACACAGAATCCAAACTTAATATTGTAAAAAGCTTTGAAACAAAAGTTTTTAATTTTTCTCAATAATTTTATTTTTTATTTATTTTTTTAAATTTTATTATTTATTTGACAGAGAGAAACACAGTGAGAGAGGGAACACAAGCAAGGGGAGTGAGAGCTGGAGAAGCAGGCTTCCCGCCTAGCAGGGAGCCCGATGCGGGGCTTGATCCCGGGTCTCCGGGATCATGACCTGAGCTGAAGGCAGTCGCTTAACCAACTGAGCCACCCAGGTGCCCCTCAATAATTTTATTTTATTTATTTTATTTTATTTATTTATTTTTTTAAAGTAAGGCTTTTTTTTTTTTTTTTTTTTTTTTTTTTAAAGATTTTATTTATTTGACAGAGAGAAACACAGCCAGAGAGGGAACACAAGCAAGGGGAGTGAGAGAGGGAGAAGCAGGCTTCCTGCCGAGCAGGGAGCCCGATGTGGGACTCGATCCCGGGTCTCCGGGATCATGTCCTGAGCCGAAGGCAGTTGCCCAACCAACTGAGCCACCCAGGCGTCC